>JASANE010027482.1:0-50118 GCA_030248225.1 Trileptium ribeirensis
TTATCGAACAATAACAACCATAATTATCAACGACTTTCGACTTTCTTCCACGCTATGCAAATCAGTACAGCATAGCTAAGCCACAATAATTAGTAAATCACAGACGATAAAACAAGATTATATTATCATATATACGCCCATTTTGTGCCTTCACAACAACTCGCCACGCTAAAATTCACATGTCCCTCATGGGCCAAGCAACAAAAATGCTGCACAGTCAATTTCATGGAACACTTGTCCTAACGAATCTCAATGAATAAAAAGCCAAGAAAAATTTACTGCACAACAAACACACTCATAGCGACACAATAAAAGAACAATAATTAAGTCGTTCACGCCCGAATTTATGTATTGTGCCATCTTTGACAAACTAGTGCCGCGGCTAGAACTCGCAATTGGATCGTCCAACCTTAGCTAAATTTGGCCTATCTGCTGGACTGAGTCGTGCTTAATCCGATGCGTTGTCTACAGCTGCTTCTCGGTCCCTCGCACGAAGCCCAAACGACACATTAACGAGCGTGCACACATCAAGGTTGGACACCAGAAAAGTGTTTTTTCCTACCCCCGGCAAAAATGAAAAAAAGACTATTTCAGGATTTTGGAGCCAAAAATATGTGGAAAACCGTTATGCAACAATATATTAGGGCCGTGAGCATTATTTACGCTCATTTAAACAACCTTTACATTTTATGCGTATGATTTATATGGTAGAAATGGTATAACACTATCTTCCAAACATCGACTAAATTTATAATCTTAATATAAGCATAGCTTGCTTCCTCCAACGCATCAGAAACTTTTGCCCGATGTAAATTTAAATTAAATAGGCGCGGTACTGAATACAGCCATGGGGTTTGTATTGGGCATAAAAAGCAGTAAACTAGGCAGACGCAGGCCACGCACACATGCCGACAGGATGATATGGGACGGGGGTTGGTTAGCCATATAGTCAGCCCCCCCCCAAAAAAAGCGCCGCTGCACTGCGCGGTTGCAAATTCAATGTGAAAACATTGCAGTTTTAGAGCTTTTTCCGTAATCAAGGCATTAATAATAAACAACGAGATTCAATTTCGCATAAAACTATGTTTTCTGCTATTTTTCGCCGAACAATAAAGCTTTGAATTTTTTCAGTTTTTTTTCCATTTTTTCCCTGAAAATACCTGTTTTTTGCGGTCCGACTTTTCTTCCGAAAAAAAACCAACCCTGGTTCAACCTTAAGCCTGTTATGTTGGGATATCTGCTTCTATAGTTTTGCCCGTTAATATTTGTGAACTTACGTAGTCTTGACCTTGGCACGTAAATTCATCGCTAGTCAATTTGCATCAATATACCAATTTACATATATATATTTTGAACAGTTGATGTAGCTTCATCCGTCGGGCTCAAAATTAACGCGTCGAAAACGAAACTTTTCACACGTCCGGAATGCGAAAGCCATAAGGTTAGGTAATGACGAACTCGACAGCGTTGATTCCTTTTGCTATCTGGGCAGCCATGGGGTTTGTATTGATAGAAAATGGTTTGTATTGATAGAAACCCGCCGGCATGTATGCAATATTTACCATGACGAATAAATAAACTAAATAGCTCGACAGTTGGATCGTAGATTTAGATTAGTTTTTTTATTAATGCGCTTCCAGCATCACTTGGACGACGGCCAGTGTGATACCAGTTTAACTAATGGTAAGTCTATACAATACTAAAAATTTTAATCACATTCGACAACTTTGTTTTTAAACTTCCGTTTTTCCATGCTACTTTCCATTTATATACATGAATTGCGCTGTTTGGGCTGGGGGGCGGGGAATCAGCAAATGGTCACACCATGAAAAATGACACTGGTACCAATCGACTCAGCTCGACGAGCTGAGTTAACCCTTTCATGCCCGAATTAATTTGTGTATCGTGCAATGTTTGACAAACTCACGCCTGCGCCAGGGATCGAACCTGAAACGCACAGGTGAAACTTGTGTACGCAAACCACTGAGCTATCTGAGAGCTGTTGCACGGTTCCTTAAGGAACCTCACAATGCGAGCGAATAACAACGTACGTTCAAACATACGATATACGACAAACTCAGTAAACACAACGAGTCGCAATGTGCGTTGGGTGCATTTGGGCCTAGTGGCATGAGAGGGTTAGCTATGCGATAGGTTAATTTTTAATTAAAAAATATATACTGCGTACGACCATTTTCCGAAAAAAATTTTTTTTCAGTTTTTACCCAATGGTCCCAACAGTGACATGTCACCTGAAAATTTTGAAAAAAAAATTTTGCAAAATAGGCATGATGTACCTAGATCGATCCAGCATTACAGGAGAAACTCAAGGGTGCCATTCATATCGATATATCTGGCCTCCCTCTGAAGTTATCCGCAAGAACAGTTAACCACTTCGGAAGTATTAACCCTTTGGGAAGGCTCGATTGATGATTTAGTTTCCATTTTTTTATATTTTACAGCATAATATTAAGCTATGGCAGCACGTGGCAGACCTCAAAAAACTAGATTTAACATTTCGCACCTCAATGCTATACTTCCTGAACCTGATATTAACAATTTGCGCATGTCCTATAACCAAATGGTGCGTTGAACAAGTACATATGAAGATTCTATGGTTCTGCTTGCCCTTTGGAAACTTATAGCTAACAACCAACAATGTACATGTGGCGACGCGATGTATTTGGCTGCGTGTAATGACCTCGCGCGCCTTGACAAGTACGAATGGCGCTGTAAAAATTGCCGAGCCAAATTATCTATTCGAAGCGGCTCATTTTTTGCCGGTCACCGGATCACATTGGAAACGACACTCGTGATCATTTTCGGCTACATCAACAATTTGCCGTCAAACTTCATTCGCGTGCAAACAGGGGTCCCCACAGATACCATTACGAAGTGGTACAACTACTGTAGGGATGTCGCTGTGGCTTACGACCGTGATCATTGGCAAAACAGCATGTTGGGTGGCCCCGGTATCGACGTAGAAGTTTTTTCGACAAAAATACAACCGCGGCATGCCACGTCGTCAGGATGGTTGGGTGGTGGGCATGATTGAACGAGAAACGGGCAAGTGTCTACTTTTCCACGTCCCCAATCGCACCGTCAACACAATCATGCCTCTAATATTTAAACATATCCGATCGGGAACCCGCATCATCACCGACAGCTTCCAGTCCTACATCCAAGGACTGCGCCGCCTACCTAGCCCCCAGCAATATACTCACGCCACGGTGAACCACCATAACCGCCAATTCCTTAATCCCGACGCCCATGCGCAAAACATTGATGATCTCTGGGGAAATTTGAAAACCTTCGTTCGGCGACGCCAAGGTGTTCCTCATAGCCTATTCCAGCAAACCCTTATTGAATTTCAATGGCGACGACAATTCGCTGAAAATATTGTTGGTGCACTCATTGCGCAAATCGGAAACATGTATCGCGTCTAGAGGTTAGTTCCAATGTCTGTAATACGTTTTCTTATAGAGTTCTAGATTAAGCCTAAGCCTTAGACTAAGCCGGGGGCTGCCGCCCCCCGGACCCCCCGCACTAAGCCGCTGCGCTGGCTAACTGCCACGGTTTTAGGTGCACAGTACTGGTGCTTATTCGCCTGCGTTTGCCAGTGCCGTATTTCCGGATACCCTAACCTAAGCTTCAAGCTTACCCTAAAACTGAGCCCAGTCTAAACCTAATTTCCAAACATCAAAATATCCATTTTTCGCTTGCATTCCCGATATCGGGAGCCATATCTCTTGTGACGGACAGTAATCGTCACACCACATGCATCGCCGTATAGCCCATTGCATTTTCTATATCATATCAAAATTTGAGCCCAATCGGTTAGTCCAATCCAAAGTTATGTCGAAAAAGGTAAAAAAAAACCAAAATCCATATTTCTAAAAAATCCGACCCCTGAAATTGGGCCCCTCTCCTGAACCCCCTTGAAGAGCTAGAGCCCTGAAACTTTTCCATTGGAAAGAGCAGGAAAAACTGGTCCATGAGGCGCTATGAGGTGCCGATCATAAGCGGAGCTTTATGAAAAAAAATTGCCGAAATAGCCTCTATACCCCAAAAAAACCAAATAAAAAGAACAATAATTTAGAATCACCAGGAGGTTATACCTGAAAAGGGGCGACCCTGATCTCGAAGAGATCTCTTTTGGGGTCCAGAGACTATGGGGCTATACTGAAAAGATGGTGGGCCCCTCCCGTGATTTTTCCCCCTTAGCCCAATCAGGACCTATTTTTCAACAAACACCGCCTTTATTTCAGTACCCGATGCTTATCTTCTGATATAAGACCTCAATAACCAACCAGAAACTTTATATATATTTGTCCAATTACGGTGCATTGGCAGTTAAAGGAATTCCACCGTAGGTTCTGTCTCCACCTGCGCGACCTTTGTATCAATATTAAATAGATGAAGACGTGAGAGATCCTTTGCAGTATATATAATATATGAGCAGCCTTTTATCATGTTATCCCGCAAATACCAAGCTGGAAAATATGAGTTTGCGGTGCCTATCAAGTTCTTTCACAATTAATTCGAACCTAATAATTATACGTACTCCTCATATCGATATAGCTACCGTGTGGTTTTCACATAACCCTACCCTTCGAAAGATTCAAGCGCCGCTGCACTGTGCGGTTGCAAATTCTATGTGACAACATTGCAGTTTTAGACCTTTTTTCAGTAAGTAAGACATTAATAATCAACAACGGTATTCAATTTCGCATAAAACCATGTTTACTGCTATTTTTCGCCGAACAGCTTTGGATTTTTTCTCCGTTTTTTCCGGTCCGACTTTTTCCGGAAAAAACCAACCCTGGCACACATACATGTGCCGATACAAGCACAACTGACCATTAAGCGGAAAACTGGACCTGAAGCAATAGTTTCGTGGTCCCAAAATGAACATATACAATTACCTTGGTTCTCATACTGTTTGGAAACGATGAATGTATCTTTGACCCCATTCTCCATTTGGCGGTGCAGCAGCCCGTTCGTTACGGCACTTCAAATTTAGATCTGTTAGGTTTTACAAATTATAAAAAATTTCGTCCTTCAAGCGTTTAAAAGCAACCCATGTTCATTGGCAAGGCCCAGTTAATATCGACGATTTGCAACCAATTGCTCCAATGCGCAATTCATTGGCCTTTGCTGGCTGAAATTGCAGAAGAATGACAAAGATTATAGCAAATTGGGAGACTGGTCAACTTTGGAGGGCGTACCAAAATGAAAAGCTGAAAAACTCTGACGACGCCTACTTTTAAGCCTAGTTTATAGAATATGCGAATGTGGGTCTTAAAGCATAAGGTAAGGCTTGGGCTTAGTATCGCATTCATTTAGTGTCGGCACCTATTGGTCATCAATACCGGGCTTGTCCAAATTGCCGCAAACATCAAATGTTTCTTGCAAAAGCAATACAACAAAAGAATGAAATATCCTTCAATATATAGCAAATACATTGGCAGAAGACAAACAGTTTAACACAGATAAAATCATAAAAAATATTCTTGTTAAACAAGTAACTTGTCTGGCAGTGAATTCTGAGTGTTGTAATTTACAGACATGTGCACAGCTATACTGAGCATCAACCAGCCGAACATCAGTCATGTCGCCTGGAAATTTATTTACCAAGTTCCAATCTGGCTAACAGATGGTATTCGCGGGCACGCTCAAAAAGCAATCCTGTATGTGGAGGACGAGAATACGTGTGTAATGCCGGTTTCGTGTATTTTGGGTCTCTTTAGCCCAAATCCCACATGCTAAAAGACTAGCATGGCGCGCTGGGTCACAAAGGTGTTGTCCGAAAGTTTATGGCGGCTTGGTTGTTCTGCAAAACGGGCCAGAAATCTGCAACAATTGCAGAGATACAACAAATAACTTTTCGGGACTCAACCCGAGCTCCTTTGGTCGGGAGGAGATGTTGAGATCGCGATTCAACTAAAGGCTACAAATAGACATAAGCTTTCAAACGAGCTATCGCCAAGCATGGATGGCCACCCTAAAGCCCAATTAACGCCAAATTTCGTCGCTACACGCTGGTATAAGTTTTTAGCTTAGTCACATTGGATGAGGTAGCGCCCGCAGGTATTTTCGCTTCCCAAGTATTTCTTGGCTTTCCTACCCCATGTATTTTTCTGCAGTGACAAATTGTTCATGTATTCATGACCCCATGTATTTTTCTGCACTACTAAAATTAGACTAATTCTTCTCAACAAATTATGCCAGTTTTTCTTTTTATGAAACCAAAAAAATTCCCTAAATTTTTGGACCTAAAAATAAATTGCAATCAGCTCATAGCGTTGCCATATATTCATAAGCGTTATTATTGTAAATCAGATATTTATGCTATTTTCGCATTTTTCATTCACACTCAGTTAGGGGAGAAAATTTCTACCCAGTCCCCAGTTGAGTCTCCCCGAGGTACTTTGTAACCAACTCCATACACTCGGAATTCAACACCAAACGTCCACTTGGAACGACGTGGCTCTTTCGGAGACAGCAATGAAAATTTAACTGCAATTTCACAGAAAATAAACATTTTCCGTATCATAGTCGCTAATAATTAAATTTGGAGTCCTAAATTAGACGTATATAAGCAAAATTATTAATATATACAAAACAATAAGTCAACAAATAAATATTAAAAGTATCATCTAAAAAATATAGCACTCTTTGTATAAAACAGTCATAATATACACGTTTCTATTACAGCAACAGAAAAGCACAGCAACGCAAAATTAAAGCTATAAAGAGACAACGAAAATAAACATCGAAAGGGCCGTTCAATACAACGCCCCGACAGACAAACTGGAGTCTTTGATCGGAGGGCCCGGAAGCCATAGATGAGCCGTGGGAAAATGCACTGAAACCGCTTAAATATTTGCAGTCGGCACAAGTTGTTGGCAACTTTTACAATTGCAATTTTAGAATTTGCAATTTCTTCATTCAGCGATCTTTCGCTACTCGACAGTATGCCTGTCAGGTTGTATTACTCAGCTACATATTACTACGATACACAAAAAGCAACAATTACTAGGCACTCCCAAGCGAGGCTCAAACGGGGGAGCCTGGTTTCATTTTGTTTAGTGACCTATAACAGGATGCGCCTGATAAATCCTCCAGAACACTGAACCCATTGAAAATCCTAAAACCTCCTCGACCATAAATCCATCGAAAACAATCGACTTTTAGTGTCTAGATAACCAAGCCATAGTATTCAGCCTATAGAAAAACCTACAGACAACTTTTGACGACATGTACGTAATACGTAACAACCGAAGACAGACTATATTCTGGAAATCGGGTTCATTGACCCTAAACCCATTGAAGAACCATGAAAGGCTTAAAATATGCACGCTGGACTCTAGATAACCAAATTGTTGTATTCAGCATAAGAAAAACATCTATATAGACTTTTTTAAAGTGCCAAATTAATAAATACCGACTATAGGGTTTAACATAAGTAACGCCCCAACTTCATACTGTTGCTGAGACTAAAATACTTACAACACTCATACCGAATTACAACCGAAAATATAAATATCTACACATAACAAAATGTCTGATACCCGAATTAATTTGGCTGATCGAATAACTGCAGTAAGACTGTATTCAGTTAACCGAAATATCCGTGAAGTTGTGTAACAGTGGTCTCGACATTCTTTTTCACAGCGCCATATCACAAAACCATTGCTTCAATTAATAAAAAGTTTGACCTAACAGGTTGCGTGCCCCAATCAGGAAGACCACCGACGGCATCTGGTGAAAGCTTTGGTTAGACGAAACGTCCCCTGACCATTGGTTGGGGCGCTAAAGCCCTGTAGTATGGTCTGCTCGTTCTCCTAATCTGAACACTCCTGACGTTTTTCGGTGGGAGTATTGAAAAAGAATGTATACAAACGCAAACCCTGTTATGTGTGAAAGAGGTTATATTGGAGAAGCTATCTCTTCTGGAGCCTGACATGTTTCGAAAAGTCTTCCGAAGTGTCCGTTTTCGACTGGAAAAATGCGTTGATCTTGGAGGCGCCCAGGTTCGCACTTAGGGAAGTTCTGTTCTTCAAAAACCCAAGTTTTGTATGACAGTATGGTTGTTATTTGGCGCGCTGGGTCACTTTAATGCTGGGGCGTTATTTATGAGAAACCCTGAATATTCTGGAAATCGGGTTCACTGACCCTAAACCCAATGAAAATGTCTGATAGGCATAAGATACTCGTGCTAAACTCTAGATAACGACACCATCGTATCCAGCCTGCCATAAAACCTGTATAGACAATTCTTAATGACAATTACGCAACACGTAACCAAAAAACTGATGAAAGACTATATTCTTGAAATCAGGTTGATTGACACTAAGCCCTTAAAAACTAATGAAATGCATGAAATGTGCATGTTGGATTCTATATAATCAAATCATTGTATTAAGCCTTCAGAAATAACTGTACATAATGTAGACTATTATTGATGTCCTGCTCGTAATACATAAGATAAACAAAAACCACAACATTTTGGAAATCGGGTTCGTCGACCGTAAAACCTTGAAACCCCATTAAAAGGTGTAATTTAGTCAAATTAAATTCTAGATAGCAAAACCATCGTATTCAACTCGCTTAATAACCTAATAAGCAATAAAATAGCAATTTGACAATCTTCTCCTAGCGCTCTTAGTGGAAACGCCGTTCGCCCCGTTTCAATAATTGCGTCAATAAGACAAAAATATATAAAAATATTAGTAAACTATTGCTTAACACAATAAGAAGAACATACAAAAACGCGCTCCGGTTATAATGACCTTTGAATTTACCCAAGGGGCCGCAAACTAAAACAAATCTTCCATAGAGCTTAAAAGAGGTTAAAGACATAATTTTCATTAAAGCTTTCACATTTGGCTTAATCCGAGTGTGGCGACTCTCTTTAGTAAAAATGAAGCAGCTGGCTCGGCAGAGAACGCATCAGTACAGCGTACAGTAGGTTTCATCGTAAAAATTCAAATAATTGACGTCTGTCGTACTTCATACATTGTAATATCAATTAGTTTTTAGAATACATGGGTCTGAAAAAACATTGAAATCCCAACAGCCGCAGTGAAGCCTTTAGCATTATTCGATGGCGAGGCAAACCAAAACTAGTCTACAGAAGGCCCAATAAAGACAACGAAGATCATTGTGGAGCTTCAGAAATGTCGGTGTAACGATGTTGCCAAATAGCTGAGTTCGTTGCAACTCGGCGCAAACATTTGTTCGGCTAATCCAGTTTGAATGACAACGAAAATTGTTGCCTCGCCACACGAAGCTGTTAATCTTTAAGTATAAACAACCAACTCACAGGAAACGGTTCATGGCACATGACTCGAGCACCAACTGCAAAGCCGGTTATCGAGACAAAATCTTCTCGGCAGAGCAATACAAAGTAAAAACAAACCGGTGCTAGGAGTACCTTCCTCATCGAGAGCTCATAGATACACCTTGTGTTGTGAAATGCTTCAGTGAAATCAAACCTTGTCACGACCTACCATGGATACAATTTCAAACATGCGATTAGGTTCCAAAACTTCACCGATTTACGGTAATCTAACTATACTTGAACTAAAACCTAGACAAGTTACACCTACGGTTATGAAATCTTATCGCAAAACTGCTACAACTACAATCCTATACGGTTTCTCCATTGGGAGTGGACTATATTTTCAAACTCTCGACAGGAATTCGGCGGTCCCCGCACGTATTTTGGCTAACATTCGAAAGAGTAATTGTCCTTCAAAAAATAGACATAAACTTAATAATACTGCTTCTGTTTCGATTATTCCTGAGTAAACTGGTTCAGAGCCTCTTAAAATATGCATTTTCAGTAAATATGCGACAAAACAACATACGTTTTGTAAGAGCATGAAATGCAATTTATAACACCAAAAAATTTCCTGTCGGGTTTTCCTACCTCTAATCTGGGTAATTCATCAAAACATTTTTGGTTCCTTCCGTTACAGTTAGACGCCTGCACTCATAGCCACAGGTACTATTTTAAGGCTATTGAAAAACTCAAGGAGTGTCCCAAAGGTTCGTCGGAGAGTATCACCTAACCCCCAAAGTCCTTCCTTACTGGCTGTCACATGTTCCACAGCTAATTAGATTATAGCAGAAAGATACTTCGTCGGTGTCTTCGTCTCTTGCTCTAATCTGAGAGGTTTTTGTCGCCTGATTGCTGCTACTTACTAGGAACATTGAAGGGTACCCCTATGAAATACTTAGAGTTGGGGTGCGGGAGGTAAGCCGAAAAACGACCACATCATCAGATAACCAATAGTACAGTACCCGCCAAAACGACTGTTGCTCGCTTGCAACTGGACCGAGTGTCACATTCTTCTATAAAATTTACATTATGAACTTCTGCCTACACTAAAGGCATTAAGATTACGCAAGGAAGTATAAGTGGAAGGCATTTTTATCGCGCTGGCGGAGCGGTAAACCCTAAAGCACAACATCTCGATAAATAGAAAGCAATTATAATCTGACCCCAACTCTAATATTTACCGAAAGCACCAACATTTCTAACTTTGAAAACAGAGTACCCTGATTCAATTTTGATAATTTGCATTGCTCCACCGAAACACATTGGGATGATACAGAACCGCCTTAATCGAACAATCCAAATCCCATATCCTCATCGGACTCGCTCTCGTCAGCTGCTGTTGTATCTTGTGCCGCAGGAGCTTCGTCCTTCGGAGATTCAGTTGATGGTGCCGCAGCTGAACTAGCCAACTCCGCCAATTTGGACGGGTCTGCCAGGATCTCTTTCATCTGAAACAAACATGGTATTGAAGTTTGGTGTCGGCCAGACACATTATGTTGGAACAACAACTTATTCCGTAAAACATTGTTTATGCACAGATTACCTTGTGAATCTTGTACATAGCCCGAGCAAATATTGCAAAATTGTAGGGTATAGGATTATCTGAGTATAGACAACCATATCCTAAAATTTCAAGCTTATATCATGGCCTGTAAGCAGCCTTCCGCATAGTGGGGGAAGACAAAGTGCCCACGTTCATTGTCGGGTGAAATTTCAAAGTGGGAAATACATTTTGGCTGAATATTTCTATATTTTCTAACATTTTTTACTGTCGTACAAGTATTTTCAGGCTATAAAATGACGTTTTAGTAGTGGTGACTAATGTAAAAAATGTTTTGTATTCAGAAAACATAGTTAAAAATTTTTGGAGTTAGTTGAACTTAGGGGAAAAATTTCGGCCGAGTGGTGAGCGGCGGAGGAGGCTGAAAGTCTCACGAACATGGGACATTTGAAAAATAGAAGTCCACTCCCTATCCATCACTGTGAACATGGGGCATTTGGAAAGTGGAAGCCCACCCCTCCCATCACTGTGAACATGGGGCATTTGGAAAGTGGAAGTCCACCCCCTCCCCATCGCTGTGAACATGGGGCATTTGGAAAGTGGAAGTCCACCCCTCCCCATCACTGTGAACATATGGCATTTGGAAAGTGGAAGTCCACCCCCTCATCACGGACAGGGCATGGAAGGGAAGCCACCGCTTCCCCATCCGCGGAACAGCGGCAGGAAGGAAGCGTCTTCTCATCGCGGAACAGGGGCAGGAAAGGGAAGCCACCCCCTATCACGGAACATAGCAGAAAGGAGCCAATCCCCCTACATCCATCACGGAACAGGCAGAAGGAAGCCACCCCCCCCCTCACACAGGCAGAAAGGAAGCAGCCCAAAAACCAACCGACGACCAAAACCAAGTTAACTATATGTCCACACAATGATTAAACATGACCAAAATAAGAACGTGGTCAGAATAGGACATGTTGAGACAGATGCCATGACCACGGGGTTGGACGGGAAACACTGGATGCGCTTGCGATCAAGCGCTTCATCATAGATCAAACCCTAGCATCAAAAGTCTGATTCAGTACAGATAACAAGAAAACTAAATCAAATAAATATCGGGAGCGAGTTAACTATATGTCCACACAATGATTAAACATGACCAAAATAAGAACGTGGTCAGAATAGGACATGTTGAGACAGATGCCATGACCACGGGGTTGGACGGGAAACACTGGATGCGCTTGCGATCAAGCGCTTCATCATAGATCAAACCCTAGCATCAAAAGTCTGATTCAGTACAGATAACAAGAAAACTAAATCAAATAAATATCGGGAGCGAGTTAACTATATGTCCACACAATGATTAAACATGACCAAAATAAGAACGTGGTCAGAATAGGACATGTTGAGACAGATGCCATGACCACGGGGTTGGACGGGAAACACTGGATGCGCTTGCGATCAAGCGCTTCATCATAGATCAAACCCTAGCATCAAAAGTCTGATTCAGTACAGATAACAAGAAAACTAAATCAAATAAATATCGGGAGCGAGTTAACTATATGTCCACACAATGATTAAACATGACCAAAATAAGAACGTGGTCAGAATAGGACATGTTGAGACAGATGCCATGACCACGGGGTTGGACGGGAAACACTGGATGCGCTTGCGATCAAGCGCTTCATCATAGATCAAACCCTAGCATCAAAAGTCTGATTCAGTACAGATAACAAGAAAACTAAATCAAATAAATATCGGGAGCGAGTTAACTATATGTCCACACAATGATTAAACATGACCAAAATAAGAACGTGGTCAGAATAGGACATGTTGAGACAGATGCCATGACCACGGGGTTGGACGGGAAACACTGGATGCGCTTGCGATCAAGCGCTTCATCATAGATCAAACCCTAGCATCAAAAGTCTGATTCAGTACAGATAACAAGAAAACTAAATCAAATAAATATCGGGAGCGAGTTAACTATATGTCCACACAATGATTAAACATGACCAAAATAAGAACGTGGTCAGAATAGGACATGTTGAGACAGATGCCATGACCACGGGGTTGGACGGGAAACACTGGATGCGCTTGCGATCAAGCGCTTCATCATAGATCAAACCCTAGCATCAAAAGTCTGATTCAGTACAGATAACAAGAAAACTAAATCAAATAAATATCGGGAGCGAGTTAACTATATGTCCACACAATGATTAAACATGACCAAAATAAGAACGTGGTCAGAATAGGACATGTTGAGACAGATGCCATGACCACGGGGTTGGACGGGAAACACTGGATGCGCTTGCGATCAAGCGCTTCATCATAGATCAAACCCTAGCATCAAAAGTCTGATTCAGTACAGATAACAAGAAAACTAAATCAAATAAATATCGGGAGCGAGTTAACTATATGTCCACACAATGATTAAACATGACCAAAATAAGAACGTGGTCAGAATAGGACATGTTGAGACAGATGCCATGACCACGGGGTTGGACGGGAAACACTGGATGCGCTTGCATCGCGCTTGCGATCAAGCGCTTCATCATAGATCAAACCCTAGCATCAAAAGTCTGATTCAGTACAGATAACAAGAAAACTAAATCAAATAAATATCGGGAGCGAGTTAACTATATGTCCACACAATGATTAAACATGACCAAAATAAGAACGTGGTCAGAATAGGACATGTTGAGACAGATGCCATGACCACGGGGTTGGACGGGAAACACTGGATGCGCTTGCGATCAAGCGCTTCATCATAGATCAAACCCTAGCATCAAAAGTCTGATTCAGTACAGATAACAAGAAAACTAAATCAAATAAATATCGGGAGCGAGTTAACTATATGTCCACACAATGATTAAACATGACCAAAATAAGAACGTGGTCAGAATAGGACATGTTGAGACAGATGCCATGACCACGGGGTTGGACGGGAAACACTGGATGCGCTTGCGATCAAGCGCTTCATCATAGATCAAACCCTAGCATCAAAAGTCTGATTCAGTACAGATAACAAGAAAACTAAATCAAATAAATATCGGGAGCGAGTTAACTATATGTCCACACAATGATTAAACATGACCAAAATAAGAACGTGGTCAGAATAGGACATGTTGAGACAGATGCCATGACCACGGGGTTGGACGGGAAACACTGGATGCGCTTCGACACAAACTATTTAAAACTAAATAAAACTAAATAAAATAAATATCGGGAGCGAGTCTCCAGCGAAGTCCTCGCTCAGATTTGGAACATTTTAACAGACAAATTACACGGGCGCTGCGATCACGCCAGATTTCGAAACTATTTAAATTAAACAAGAAAACTAAATCAAATAAATATCGGGAGCGAGTTTCCAGCGAAGTCCTCAAAAAAAGCCCAGCGCCCCCCGGCGCTCGAGATTTCGAAACTATTTAAATTAAACAAGAAAACTAAATAAAATAAATATCGGGAGCGAGTCTCCAGCGAAGTCCTCGCTCGAGATTTCGAAACTATTTAAATTAAACAAGAAAACTAAATCAAATAAATATCGGGAGCGAGTCTCCAGCGAAGTCCTCGCTCGAGATTTCGAAACTATTTAAATTAAACAAGAAAACTAAATCAAATAAATATAGGGAGCAAGTCTCCAGCGAAGTCCTCGCTCGAGATTTCGAAACTATTTAAATTAATAATGAATTCTATTTTTACAACAAATTTATTTCGAGCGAGCGAAATCACAGTTCACAAGTTTGTTTGTGGTGAAAACACGGCAAAATCGAAAATCTGTAGTTTTGAAAGCGAAAGTATTTTAGGTTCTAACTACCTAGAAATCCGAGACGGTCTAATGAAATGCTGTTTACCTCTATAACAATAGGCAAATATTAAACATTAATATTGAACGCTGAAAACTCAATTTGTGGAACCAATACCAAAATCTCACCCACGAGATCATACAAAACATATCCGTTGTTTTCTCGGTAACCTCAAATCCAGATCCAATCTCGCCGACATGTAAATATAAAATGGCATCCAGATATCCGTGACCCCCACTACTCATCACGATGTCCGTGCAATGGTAAGCAAGAATAAGTTTCGCTGATTTATAATGCTGCGTTAAGCGAACCGACATTTTTGACATAAATTCTGTTCTGATTCGAAACTAATTACTTCCACTCCGGATTGTTACAAAAACCATTATGCAACGAAAAATTGGTGAGTACCGCGGAACATCGATGTGGCACAAACAATATGCGATCAAATCCCTAAGGCCATCGGCAAAATCACTAACAACAGCCGCAAACAACCATTTAGCGTCCCATTAACTATCGTAGCAACCCTGTCCACTAGAGGATGTTGGCATTGACAATATTTACCGTTTCGGCTTCTTTGAAACAAACGTCAGTGGCAGCTGCGATGGCGAGCAGATTGCGGAATCCGTTGGCGACGCTGTGCGGAACGGAGACTTTCGTCGGATAGCAAATGGCAAGCGAGACACAAGCGATGTTGGAGACGCCCTGAATAGAAAAGCCAATATTATGGAGATAACGTCAAACAGCAGTGCAAAATTACAATATTAAGTAAAGTTGCACGGAGAATTAGCAGCTCATGAAAGGGACGCCAAACGAAAAACAACTCTCCTAGAAACGAAATTAACCGCAAACCATGTTTAATAGCAAAGTCGCTTCTTCGATATCTAACATTTTGAAATAATTTTTACTGGTAGAGATGCCACATACCCCTCGATCGTTAACTGCTTACAGACATGATGTTCCTATGAGCATTTGGCAAGTAGTTTTGTCGCTGGTTCTACCTGATGCGGCTTTACGTGGTTAATTTTACGGCAGGGAGACGAACGGCGCTTCATTTTATACTAACGGGTTAATTTAAACACTTTGATTGGCGTTAACAGAGATTATGCGCCATTCACAGAGAAATGTGTGCACTTGCTCCACATCGTCAGCATATACACACGTGTGTATGGAAGCTTTACATTCGAAAGTATGACAACCTTCGTCAATTGTTACGCAAAGCGAGTTCTGCGTAACAACTTTGGTACGTTGGTACGCATAAGCGCTTGTATGTAACAACATGTGTAATGTTGTTGCGTGCATTCCCAGCTTCATAAGAACAATGGAATGTTGTTACGCACATTATTAACCATACATACTCAAGATCTGAGGGCTCGCAGGAAGGTAGCAGGTGGATTGTCAGCCGGTTCGCGGGGGGAGAATGAGTATTGTAGCGTTCACTAAAAAATGTGTGCACTCACCGCACATGTGAGCATGATTATGCTTCCACGATTTTTTGTTATCGGCTTGCTTATTTACACACAAAATTTATGCTGTGAAGGGTTATGCGTGTTTCACATTAAGACGCGTGCCAATCAGAATTGTATGTGGCAATACGCGATTATGCTTTGCTTCGTCCCGTCCATCGTTAAGATTCCATGAGGTGAACACAGACGGAGATAGACACCCGAGCGCCCTATGCATTTCTAATAATATGTCTTACTTTATACATAATTCGTTTTGTGAATAAGAAGAGAAAAATAGTTTTTTTCTAATAGCAGAAGTCTAAAGTCCAGAAATCTATTGTATCCAGAAATGGATTGTAATGACATCAGTTCAGCCAATGCGCATAAAAGCTATTTTTTCATATATATTTCAGATAAATATGGGTCGCGCTTCGAGAAAGAGTGTCAACATAGACCCAGGACTGTCCAATAATTTGTAATTGATAAGCGAAAATCTTTAATAAGTTAATGATGTTCCTGGAGCCAAGTCAATGTTTTAAGCAATATGCTCATTATGTTTAGTTATATGCTTACAAGTTACTAACACCAAAATCGCAGCGACAACTTGGCATCAGATTCACTTAACTCTAAAATTGTACTTTGAGTGAGCCCAATACAAACAAGTCGTGCGTAACAACAACATTCGATTGTTGATATAAAGCTACGAGTGGACGTAACAACATTAGCAATGTTGTTACATACAAGCCCTTATTTACAACGTGAAAAAATTGTTGCGCATAACTCGCTTTGAATAACAACTCAAGGTTGTAATAAACTGTCTCGTGTATTGTTTCCATGCACACGTGTGTATATGCTTACGATGTCGATTAAGTGCACGCATTTCTATGTAAACGGCAGTCGGCATTTTTAACAGAAAACTAATTTCGACTAATGTACGTATAGTGTAGTTCTGTCTTGGCGAAATGTTGCATGAATGGGTTCGAAGTTTGACATTTCCGTGATCGCTGGCGTGGTAGAGTGAATTTGTTCATAATTAATTTCACGTACTATTTCCTGAATATTTATCACACTCGATTCAGTGGTTGTCGGCAAATGTGTATCTCAGTTTTATTGGCCCAATGAGAAATAGTGAATACTCAAATGCTAAGTTTGTTTGCACAACGAACGGCACTACATTACTGGCTGCAATTTGGTTCAGCTACTGTTGGTACTTAGCCTTTGTTATTCAGAGTGCGGACGGCTGCTTTAGTTCAATGCTGAGTTGATCGTTTGGGTTGCCCACAAGACGACTGACAACAGCTGCACGTATGGACCCGTAACGAACATTGAAGGAAAAATATGAAATACGTAGGCGCAAAACTGGAACAGACCGACCTGGTTTGCGAAATGGCAAAATTTTGGTGATTGTCACCTAATACGATTATGTTCCTTTAACATGCTCAACTGAGACATTTTAACTAAGAAAAACTTCAAACCTACTTGAAGGAACTTTGTTCGGATATCAGCGTCAGTAATGTCCAATATTTCGGGCTTGAACAAACTTCCGGAATCATAGACTGAAACAGCACTCAAACGAAAATACATTCGAAGTTAATGGCTCGCGGTTGTTGGAAAAGTACATCTCCAACACACAGTCTTGTGCAAATAACGTCACGTACATTGTAGAACCATAAATTTGTCCAACTGCCAAACCACTCAAGAACGAACATTTTGTTACATGATCATGCCTTAAAGTTTAGCAATACTTCTACACACGTTCTGTATGATTCGGTATGACCGAAAGCACTATCGTGCTGAGCCACCCATATCTACTCTTTACAAGCTTCTCGTGCTCTTATTACTAGTAACTCTATCGAGATTGCAGAACATAGTGAAGCATAGGTATATTTACGCCTTTTGCATGCACATGCAATAAGCTCTCGATAGCATAGGTCGATATGCTATATGTGGATATCACACAATACCGCACAAATCAGAACAAAACCAACACCGACAATGAGTTCCCCATGCCCGAAAACCCCCAAGTGAAACTTATTAGGCGGCCAAGATTGTCAGAACCAAATTTTCGAATTTTGGGTAGAGGAACCATTGGGGCACCATACCTCAAACCCCATAACTCTAGAACCGGAGCCTTAATCGGAAAATAAAAAGAGGTATTGGCATCTCTCAGTTTACTATGAAATAAAACCATCCAGAGAAAAAATTCGAAAGTTATGATAAAATAACCTTGGTTCCGTGAAGGGTACTAAAATGGGGTGAAAAACACTAATTTTGATTTCTGATACCGAACCTTGGGGCGTCATACCCCCGTACTATGGAACCATGGGTTGCAGAGTAAAACCAACACCGGCAACGAGTTTCCAATGCTCGAAAATTACCTAGTGAAACTTTTCAGCCGCCTAGGACGTCAGAACAAATTTTCAAATTTTGGGTCGAAGAACCATGGGGGAACCATACCCTCCGTACCTTAAACCCCATAACTCCAGAACGAGAGCATTAATAGAAAAGCAAAAGATAGGCTTCGGAATTTATCATTTTAGTATGAAATAAAACCAATCAGACGAAAAAAATCGAAAGTCAAGATAAAAATAATCTTACTTCCGTTAAGTGTACTAAAATGAGGTAAAAATAACCTTTATTTTGCTCTCTGACCCCGAATCTTGTGGGCGCCATACCCCCGTACCCAAGGAACCATGAGTCACAGAGCAAAACTGTGTGAAAACCCTCATTTTGACTTCTGATCCCGAACCATGTGGCGTCATACCCCCCGTACCCATGGATGACAGAGCAAAACCAGCACCGGCGATGAGTTTTCCATACCTGAAAACCACCAGCTAAAACTTATCAGCCGCCCAAGGCGTCAGAGCAAATTTTCAAATTTTGGGTCGAGGAACTATTGGGGCGCCATACCCCTGTGCCTCAAACCCCATAAATCCAGAACCGGAGCCTTTATCGAAACACAAAAAAGAGGCATCGGCATTTATCATTTTACTATGAAAAAAACCATCCAGAGAAAAAAATCGAAAGTTACGATAAAAATAACATTGCTTCCGTGAAGGGTACTAAAATAGCGTAAAATGGGGGCAAAAACCCACATTTTGACCCCTGACCCCGGAAGAAGACCCCAAATCAAAAAACGCTCGGCGATGTACACAGTAAATCGACTATGCCGGTTTGAATGAGCCCAATATCATGGAAATCGGTTAAGCCATTCCCGAGTTATGGCCGATCACACATACACGGAATTAAATAGATTTCACCCCTGCAACACACAATCTCCACTACGTTCTGACTATATATATTAATTTTATTTACAATTTATTGGCTGTTGACATTTCTTCCTTGCCTGCAGCACCAAGACACCCTTGTGCGACGAACCACTGATTCCAGATAACCATATTAAAAAGTTGTCGGATTCATAAACCCGACGACACTAAAGCGGAATGCCACAACATAGACCTCAAAATCGATATATCACTAAATTCTCTTCAGGTATTTCGCTCAAATTTTGCCAGATTATATAATAAATGAGACCCTACGGTTGAACGAACTCAACCGGGTTCGTCTGCGCGGTAACCCAAAAGGGGCTTGCCCCTGCCTCAAATTTCATTCGTTAATAACTCAAAATTCCCTCCAGGAATATTTGATGATTTTTATTCTAGAAATAGAGTTTTAGCCCGGTTAGGCCCTCCGTTTGCGCTATTGAGCCCGGCAAAGCCTTTGCTCGTTCAAAAATTATAATAAATTTAAACCCGAGTAGCGCAAAAGCCACTCAGGTTTTCACAACAATTTCATAGATTTCTTTCCAGTATAAGTAGTTTGATAGTTAGGCTTTGGTTTAGCTGTAGCACAGTATTTTCAGCATATTTCGTTTTTATTTCTTTCCTCTGTGTATATTAGTCATGAGTACAGTGCTCGAAACTCCGATACGCTGCCGCTGCGACTGCAATATCAAAATTACCAGAGTAGGTAAATTTTGATGGCAGTGGCAAGCTTTTGTGTATAAATTTTAGCGATATCGCGAGAGGCGATATCGGGTCTGTCGGGTCCTGGCCCAGTGGATCAGTTTTTGAAAGGAACGGTGACCCGGCCCTAATAATTCGAAAACTTAAGTAGAATCCAGCCTCTCAAAAGGCATGCGAAATTTCACAGAGAAAGGCTGCCAAATTAATTAAAAAATCCAAATTTAAGGTTTACCTCACCTTTTTGGTAGGTTGGGTTAAAAATCTCGGTTGAGACCAAAGAACTGAGCAAATAGAGAGCGCGGATTGAATAGAAAATTAGGAGAAAATGTTGTGACGGTTGCAATGTCCGTCGGGTTCCGTGATACGGATCCATTTTAATGGGCAGGAACTGTCGAAAAACTACGTAAACATTGCAGCAAGTAGACCTCTTTTCCAGGGCCCTCTTTTAGACATTGAATACTTAAGAATTTATCTATTTTAATGTCCATGTCGATTACCCCAAGGCATCATCACTCATGGGTTTGGACTGCAATTGACTTTCAACTACCTGAATAGAATTTTAACCCCTGCCCCCATGCTTTAAACTTGTCACAAAATTCATACAATCGTGACTCATAGTTATGCAATTTTACATAGGTTAAGCCGATTGATGACAGCTTATGCGAAGGGCTACTAGGAAAGACACCCTCTTACGCTGTCATCCTTGTTACACGTGTACCATCGCTTCGCAGCGCTGATGAGCGATTCAAGCTAATCAAAAAATACAATGTTTCTCACCTCGAGCAATTGAACTCCGATGCATATAAATAACTAAGGAATCAGTTAAATCGGTTAAACATTTTAGTCCGGTAGGGTTTGTGACAATTGGGAACAGCCCCAGAGTCGCTTCGCAAGTGGTCCACCCGTACTTGTCCTCGTTTTTTGAGTGAGGATTTACTAAGTATTAAAATCGCTGATTTGAGCAACCACGCGATTTAATGTATTAGGCAATTTTGACAATCCACATATAGAGCGCCAACACCTGTGAACCGGAGGACTTCAAACGAACCCTATGATGATGACCAACCAAGTATGGTCATTAGGATAAATGGCTCGAGTACCGAGATATATTTTCGCACCCCCGTAAATACTGAAAACTTAGCGCGCGAGCTCAGCGCTTCCAATTCTCCCGTAGTCGCAGGAAAACGAATTAATTGGTTACACCAAGAGTGCATTGGGGAAGAGTTTGACACTTCCCTGCAGTCACATGTTAGCCCGTGGTTGATGATACTCCCGTATACTGCAGATACTGGGGGTCGTGGCATCTCGACCCCCACCGGAAACTGGGGGTTCGACCGACCCCCCTAAAAACTATTGGGAAAGCAGCACATCAGTCCGTCGAGCCGAGCGTGAACGAAAACTTTTAGCAAACCCCAATTTGGACCTAAAACTAATAATTTAGCCCTTTTCCCTGGACCCAACTCGATCCAGCGCCTTATCAAATGAGTAAAATTTCGCCGCTAATCCGAAATATCATTTTTCCTAGTGTTGACAAGTTCAGTTATATATGCACGACAACGTAAACACTTATTAGAGAATTTTGTAATTTAGGAAAATTTGAAAATTTAAAAAATTAGGTCCCAAACTTTTCTTACTGGGTGGGACCTATAAGCTAGGTGAGGAAATATCTGGCCACACCCTCCCCAAGCCGACCATGGCTCACGAGTGTAAAGACACTAAAACGGTAATAGCTTAGGATACCTAATGAGTTGAAACCTAAGCCTCAAACTTTCATAAATCGATTGTCAATCTCGCCCAGCACGAATAATGTCACCCAACAGGGATTCAGGTGCGTCCTCCGCCCAAACCATTATTAGTGAATGCCTCATCCATCTCCGTTTTACCTTTCACCTCCTTGAAAACGGTGACAGCATCACTGTTCATGGTTGTGCTTTTGGCCCTGGCAAAACTTGATTGAACGTGCATAGATACGTATTCCTTGGTGAATGATACGAAAGGAATCAAATCAAGGTTGAGTGTATCTAACCCTTACCCAATAGAAATAAAACACTTGTAAAGCTTTAGAACCATTTCATAGGCATGTAGGATGCTGTAAACTGATTAATGAGTTCGAACAAGAAAAGTTGCCTGTACCGTACTGGCCTGTCCACAGCCCTCCGAAAAGTGGGGGGGGAACTTCGGGGGCCCCCATGTTCATTCTCGAGGGAAATTTAAAAGTGGGTGGATAAATTTTGCTTAAAAATACAAAATATTTCCAATTTTCATGCATTTTTACTACTGTGAACGTACTTTCAAGATAAAAAACATTTTAGCATTATAAATAGTGGTAATTAATGTTTAAAAAACAATTTGCAAACAAAGAACATAAATTTTCAGACATAAAAATTTTTTGGAATTAGTTGAACATGGGGGGTTTCGGCCGAGTGGGTGGACGGACATAGGGGAAAATCTCACGAACATGGGGGGCCGTACTATTGTTCATACGTATGCGTGAGTAGAAAACTGCGTCGCATCGAGTTGGAATCGTACCATACGTGAACCTCAGTCGTACTTTTGTATATTCTTGAATACTATGTACCATCGTTCATCTACATTTATTAATTCGCTCATGTATAACCTTTATGTAGCACCTTTCACAGCTTGCGAGTGTCCCATATGAAAGAAGGTGAAGACTCCGATCTATGTATGATGATTTCCCCGACCCCCACAGTTCAAGCGTACCCGTAATTCTGTACACCGACAACAGCCTTAGCGTGAGTCGCCAATTCATTGAGTACGACTTGCGCGACTGTTTAAAAATTTTCTGGCAGGCTTTCGCTGAACGAATTTTCGTCAACCAAACACACAATCCGACGTTAAACGTCTACGGATTTGTCGGAACCCAGTGGGAGCCACTGGCTAAACATAAAACGATAATCGTTCAGGAAAATGGAATAGAACTCGTAAAATTAATCACTGATTCAAAATTTGTTATGCATCAAGAACTGCAAGATGGTCGACTGAGAGATGGTTAAAATAAAATGTCGCTCTGATTTGGTGTTTAAAACTGATCGGGTTCAACCTTTCTTGTATTATAACGAGTTATTTTAAAGCGAATTAATTAAATAAAACTTATTTTAAATAGAACAAATCTGACTGAGAGTGGGTCAACCTAGCTTAGCGCCACAAATGTCACTGCGGTTCGAGTCATTAATGTATAAACAGGATACTACCAATAACATCCTTGCAATTCGGGTTATTGGTGGATAGCCAGGATACGACCAAAACTGGCCTTGCGATTCGGATCATTGGTGGATAGCCAGTATACGGCCAAAAACGTCCTAGCAACTGTAGTAATTGGTGGACAGCCAGGATACGACCAAAATTGTCCTTGCGATTCGGATCATTGGTGGACAGCCAGTATACGGCCAAAAACGTCCTAGCGACTGTGGTAATTGGTGGACAGCCAGGATACGACCAAAATTGTCCTTGCGATTCGGGTCTTTGGTGGATGGCCAAGATACGACCAAAAACGTTCTTGCGATTGTGGTAATTGGTGGATAGCCAGGATACGGTCAAAAACGTGCTTGCAATTCTGGTCTTTAATGGATAGCCAGGATACGACCAAAAATGTCCCAGCGATTCGAGTCATTGGTGGATAGCCAAGATACGGTAAAAACGTCCTTGCGATTCGGGTCTTTGATAGACAGCTAGAATACGACCAAAAATGTCATTGCGATAACAATCTCTAGTCAACAGTCTCCTGCACCGGCCCTGTGCGTCGGTATCTACTGCTGTACAGCTAAAATAAAAATTCCAAAGCCCCGTTAAGTTGAATTACTATAGAAATATCAATTAAACCTTGTTTCAGTGGATACAAAATGTTGCCGGCGAAATGTATAAAAGTGAAATGCTGCGCACCTTGAAGGATTTTAAGACCGTAGCTAAACGGCTTGATTCCCAGCATTTGCAGAATAGTTGCCTCCGAAGCACCGACTTTGTCGCCTTTTTTGATTAAATTGACATTGTTCTAAAACAGAAAAGCTGCTATTTTCACCAGCGGAATCGGGTTGTGACTTAAAGTTGCTTGAAAACAGTCCCTGTTAAAAGATCGTCCGGTTGAAACGAAACCATTTCGAGAGAGCAAATAACATTTCTCGAGCATCTCTTTTATTATACTTCTAACTCGCAAGCGAGGGTGAAACGGAGCGCGTGTGGTTTCATTTTTAAGTTATCATTTTATTTAATCACCTGTAACAGGCTGCGTTTGAGGTCCGTACCACTCTAAAACCTCTAGGATCCTGAATCCATCGAAAATTCTAAAACCTCGTCACCCTATGAATGAATGAATGAAAGCAAAAGAGGGGTTAATATAATCTGCTTGAAACCTAGGTCCTTTCTAGCACCCAGAATCAGTTTGAAGAATCTAAAATCTAATCCTATTCCAGAAACATAGTAATTGAGTAAATTTTAGTTGATGGCGTTGGGAGCCATTCAAAATTCCATACCCAAAGAATTTCTGTATTAAATCTTTCAATTTACTGAATCAAAAGTCAAGTGTTTTGCAGTTTCCAAACTTTTACCACACCTTCTACACTTGTCATTATATTCAATATTCAAAGTTTTCAAATATTTCATAGATTTACCGTGCCCAGTAAGAAACTGCACGGCTTTCTCATTCTGTCTTTAATCAATTTCCATAGAAACATGAATTTCCTTTTATCAATTACTTTAAAAAAACATCTGGTCTGCAAGTAGTTATTTCCGTCGCGCCACTTTGACTGATGGTCCCTATATGAGCAGTCATTTAAGAAAGTCTTAACAATTGTATTACTTATAGGAATGGAAGGTTCCGGACCCACAAGCGCAGTGTCCGATCCCTTCTTAGCCAGCCTATCAGCCAATTCATTCCCAAACAATCCAGAGTGTCCTTTAATCCAATCTAGTTCCAATCTATTCCTCTTACCAACTCTATTAAGGTGCGTTATGCATTCAAGCACGCCCCAAGATATGATTCGGGAACTATCTAATGCCTTAAGTGCAATTTGACTATCGCTAAAAATAGCGATACTTCTTTTCCCAAATTTCTTTTCTTCTAAAATTTCTGCACATCTGCATAAAGCAGTAACCTCTGCCTGAAAAACAGTTACATGTGGACCAAGTGGGATGAATAGTGATACTTTATTTGGAATAAAGACAAGCCCAGCACAACTCTTTTCATGGCCACTGTTGATCACCGATCCATTCGTGTAACATACTATTTCGGCACTTTCCACAGAGTTGACGTTAAAGTCCTCGTAAAACCAGAATTGGTTATTTAATGTTGCTACAACACTATCTGAAGGCATGCTCAGAAGAGGACCATATTCGACAGCTTCCTCCGCTATCATCGGTTGCCCACGTCCTTTAATTACATAATCGATCCAGAGACCCATACATTTGAGTCTGTGGTATTCCTTCAGCGCCAAATCCTTTAACCAATACATCAATCAATGGGTATGATATTCAACACCGCTTGCATTCCATCAAGCGGAGTCGTTCTGACAGCACCCATAATCATTTAACAAGCTAATCTTAGAACCTTTTAAGAAAGCCGGTATATGACACCAGATGTAATCTGTACCACCAACACACCAAGTCATACTCAGTGACGACATAACCACAGACTTATACAAAAAAATTGTTATACCTGGTTTCAACCCCAAATTACAGCCTGCAAATCTTTTAAGTGAGAACAGAAGCCTAATGGCTTTACTACACTTTTTTATAAAATTTGGCTTCCAACTTAATTTGCTGTCTAATATTATACCCAAATATTTAACTTCATTCGAGAGCGGTACAGCTGTCAACTGCCTATACCCATTTATACTCCTGTTCTATGTGAAGATGGCGCTATTATTTTTTGCTGCATTTACAGCTAGTACTTTACTTTCACACCAGTGAAATACACTATTTAAAGCATTCTGGAGTCTATTACAAACAGCTTGTAGAGAGGTTGAAGACCACACTACTGCCAAATCATCACAGTACCTAACAAATACAAGTTTGTTACTGTTGATGATTTACAAGAGTTCATCAACCACCAAGCTCCACAGTAGTGGAGGTAGCATGCCTCCTTGGAAAAATACTCTGGAATCTTTTACAGTGCATCTAGCCACCTCCAATTCATCTGTTATACTTCTCGTTGAAAGCAATTCTGATAGCCGATCGTCACCCTAAAGCCACCGAAAACAAATGACAACGCATCATGTAGATGTGGTGGTCGCTAGACAAACCATCGTATTCAGCCTACCGGAAAGCCTGTATAGACAATTCTTGATGACTTGTACACAATACGTAACACGAACAATTGAAGACTATATTGTGGAAATCGGGTTCATTGACCCTAAACTCATTGAAAACATATGAAAAGGCATGAAATATGCACGCTGTGCTCAAGTTAACTAATTCGTTGTATTTGGCTTTCAGAAATATATACCTATATATATATATATATATAGATCATTCCTGATGCAATGCACGCAATACGTAATCGGACAAATGAAAACGCACATTTTCGAAATCGGGTTCGTGGACCGTAAAACCTGAAACGCCATGAAAAGGTGTAATATGGTCAAGTTGGATTCTAGATAGCAAAACCACTGTACTCAGCGTGCTTGATAACATAATAAGCACTCATTGTAAGGTAAAACAAGCAATAACACGGCCAAATCTGAAAAACCGCTATTTATGGCAAAGGGTCGATGAAGCATATTCGGGTCCACATTGGCCCAGGGAGTGGTCCCACAAAAAGTCGTAGTAGCAAAGTTGTAGATCTCGATGAGCTGATTCTACAAGAAAGCCTATCTCGCGAGATAAGCGCTGCGAAAGACTGGTTCCCGTATGACCAAATTTGGCAAAGAATCCTTAAAACATGTTTTTGTCATTTTTACCCGGAATATGGGGTCGACGCTATTGGTTCAATTGAACGAAATCCTCGTAGCGTTTGATATCGAAAAAAATCTGCCGACATCCGTCCACCCGAAAATAAGTAGTTATGAATGACAGCGAGAGACAGAAAAGAAATTTTCACGATTTCCCCCTCATTGAAAACTCCGCCCGCTTTCGCGCGGTCCGTTTATTATTTGAAATAATTTTTCAATTTTCATATTTTATCAGGTTTAACTGGTACGACAGAAAAGTGTTCGAGCAAATGACGACCTTCCAACACAACAAAAATACGGTTTTCGAGAAAATAAAAGTTACGTAACAACAACGATCATTTTGAGAACATTAAAATCACAGAAAAGAATAAAATGTTACTAATT
Source organism: Trileptium ribeirensis (assembly GCA_030248225.1). NCBI lineage: Eukaryota > Metazoa > Nematoda > Enoplea > Enoplida > Thoracostomopsidae > Trileptium > Trileptium ribeirensis. Next base: position 27,344 of record JASANE010027482.1, read on the forward strand.
TATTAGACACAAGTTTCGTGATAAATTTTTCAGTCAATTCGTGTCGTTCAGGGCCCGTAGCACATGATATGTCATAATTACTTGCGTCTTAATGCTTTTGAATTGTTCAAGAGGCAACGTATCTACCGATACCCAAGAAGTAACTGAATTTTGAAATCAGCCCCTGTTTCAAGCCTGTAAATTAATCTTTTTGAGTTAAGCACAATTTTGGAATAGTTTACCTATAATTTTCAATTTTTTCGCTTCCAAAATATATTAATCTACCTCCAAAATTTGACGTTTGACGTCTGGTCCTGTTTGAAGCCATTATTTATTTTTTGATTAAATTCGTATTAAAGCGGGAAAGTCAAGTATAACTTTTGATGGTCTAACTCTTATTTTGCATAAAACGTCACAATAATTCAAACCGAATAATTAATTTAACCAAATGACTTCCGTCCATAAAAAACCTACCAATATTTCAATAGTACCACGTGAAATTTTGGTCGGAATATTGAGTGCTTGGAAAAAGTTGGTCTTCTCCGGACCCATTCCCGTATTTTGGGACTCCAAAACTACATCGATAGGCGCAATCGATCCAGCCTTGGCAGGCGCAGCAACCTGAAATACTTCAAAATCATAAAAAATATATAAAAACAGTACTGCTAAATGCAAAATACAACTACCTTTATTAAAGCCATCTATTTTAAACTTCGTATGCCAGAAAGTAGCAACAGTTCAATTATCCACCACTGTTGTTGAAACATTTGCGTTTGGCGGCTACTATGCACCGCTGTGGTCGACATATTTTGGCAGAAACATGCAAGGGCGTAGCCAGGAATTTTGAAAAGAGGGGCCGCGGCCCATAGTGGGTACCTAAAAGGCGGGGTTCGGGGGGGATCGCAATGTCTCAGACATGAAATGTCACAAAAACATATTCCACGTTACGTTTCTACAAAAGGATGGTCTGTAACAATCGAGGCATTCTCAGTAATTTGTCTGATGACGTTTGCTTCAAAGCTGTCTTTGGTGTTGACTTGACACAGCACGACATTATTACTCTTGCTGCCTTTGTACACCTTCACTCTTGTTTAGCTGCGATGTAGACGCTAATAGAGTCCACGCTGCTGCAAAGTAGTCTGCTCCTACGCATTCTCATGTCCTCTGTTCTGATTTTATTTTCATCGCTATAGAATCTACATTGCACGAGAGCTGGACGATCAGTTTGAACGACAGTTGTTGGTCCTAAACACCAAGAACTTTCGCGTCCCGTTTTAGGCAAGTTCCACAACCCAGCGCTGGTATCAGTTTGCTGACTTTATGCGAGCAGTTCCCGTCTTGTCTGCGCTGATTCACAGCTTCCACTTTTGTGAGCACTCTTCGAGTACACATTGTGCGTTTTGGATTATGACTTCGGATTGATCTGGATCCTCGTACTGCGTCCATAGGGCCAGGCCGAACGCGAACAGGCTCGCTCACTGTCACTTCATCTCGCATTTGGTCTGCTGTCATTAATGAAACAAATGAATAATATTGCAGAAAGCACTACTTCGTGCGGTATCCCATCCAGCGTTGTCTAATCTATATGGTAAGCCAATATCCATCAGATTTTGTACAGGCCTAGCTTCCACACCATGTCGTAGGCTCGATGAAAGTCCACCAAACACCACTATGTGCTTCGGGTCTTTCGGGTTGAAACTGTCGGCCATGTCGTGTCTAATTCGGGAACACTAGTCTTCTGTTGATCACATTGTCGTGAATCTTGCCTGGTTATTGCTTAAAGGTCACCCGTTTCCTATATGTATGAAATTCGATCTTGTACCATGAACCAGCTTTGCGACAGATGAAAACAGGCGAACAGGTCTATACGATGCTGGCTAGTGAGACGGCTTCCTATCAACCTCTTTAGTGTTTTATTACTGATATCAGGCGATATCCCCATCTTCAGCTTGTAAAGACTTCTCAATTCTTGAGATGTGAACGGGCTGCAAGCTGTTGGAGCATCTTCATCTGAACAACAGCGTTCGCATTAGTCTTTTACTCGTTTGATCATTGGCCGCTTTACTATTTCATCTCTTGAATTGTTCAACTTCGACACTTTGGCATATTTTTACGGAAGCATCTACGTTTGCTGTGTCTGTGGCTTGTGAGCGGCTGATATAAACCGGCGAGGTACTGAAATAGACATTTTATGCTTTGCCGTCAATTTTCCGAATCACATCAAACAGCTCGAAATGTTTTCTCAACGGTCTATATTTGTCATTAAATCTTGCAAGGCTTTTTTTGTAATGTCCGTATTCCCTTCCGCAGATCCTTGTTTGGCTGACTGTAGTCTGCGTTTGCTGCTGGGTCTACTTTGACTTGGCTTTGGACGTTTCTCTTCTTAATGAGATTATCTGCTTCACTGCACCACCACGGCTTCGGCCTCTTGTTATGATAGCGATAGCTGCATTGATAATGACTGTTTTGAACTGCTTCCAGGCTTCCGTTAAACTCGAATCGGGTATCGGTTTCGCACCAACTTTCATTTTGCTACTACAACTTGTCTAGAATTAATCCGAATGATTTCTGTGATCCGATATAATAGCAGTCTTGCAAGCACGCTGCGAGTAGTAAAGTAATTGATTTGCCTTTAGAAGTAGTTCACTGTGTTATCACATTTGGCTCATTCTATTGCACACCTAACGTTGCAGTATCGCGCGATTTTTCAAACACTGAAAACCCTAACGAAGGATATAGTTGGCAACTGCCTTCACTCAATCTTGAAATAGACAAATCCTTAAAATATTTCCTATTAGTCAACTTTCGACCAGTGATAAAATCTGGAACACTCGGCATGATTCAACCAACCTTATTTTCGAGGATTTTTTCTTTAATCTCACACAGATCCTCGTTTGTAAACACGAAACCAACATTTCCGACCATGTGAGGCAACAACCTGAAACGTAACTTTACCGTGTGTTTGAAAGCAAAACGCTGGTTCGGAAATCACAACAACCATTAATTCGTTCGCTGCAATACAAAGTGTACAGTTTGAATTACGTATAACAAAGAGTTCAAAGAGAATGAGCCCATGATAGTGTCCTCCGAATGGCATTATAGGATCAGGAGTGAACCCACAAAACGCAACAGCAGTTTTGTTTATAGAAAACTGATTACTTGATCAGCACATTGCTTAGCTACCAAAATCGTATTGGATCTTTTAAATTTTTAGATGATGGTGCGCCCATCAACCCAGGGGTCCTAGCGTAACATCTAACGGATGGCTCACAAACGTGAATGGGAGCTAAAAGTAGTAACTCTATCGAGAATGCAGAACGTAGTGAAACACAGGTACACCTACGCCTTTGCGTACACAGCCAATGAACTCTCGATAGCATACGTCGATATGTTATATGTGTGGATATCACACAATACCGTACAAGTTAGAACTAAATTAACACCGGCAATAAGTTTCCCATACCCCAAAACCACCAAGTGCAAGTTATCAGCAACGAAACAGGACGTAACAGTAAAATTAGGAATTTTGGGTCGATGAACTATGGCGGTGCCATACCCTCGTACCTATAGAACCATGGATCGCAGAGCAAAATCAACACCAGCAATGAGTTTGCCATGCCCGAAATCCTCCAAGTATAACTTTTCAGCCGACCAAGACGTCAAAACAATTTTCAAATTTTAACCACAAGGGTGCCATAGCTCAAACCACATAACTCCCGAACCGGAGCCTAAATCGAAAAAAAACAGGCATCAGCATTTATCATTTTACTATGAAATAAAACATACCATAGAAAAAAATTCAAATGTTAAGATAAAAATAACCTTGCTTCCGTAAGGGGTACCTACTAAATCGGTTGCAAAACCCTCATTTTGACCTCTGACCCCGCCCATGGGGCGTCACACCCCCGTACCCATGGAACCATGGGTCAGAGCAGAACCAGCATCGGCAATGAGTTTCGTATGCCCGCAATCCCCCGCGTAAAACTTATGAGCCACCTAAGACGTCAGCACAAATTTTCAAATTTTGGGTCGAGGAACCGACGGGGCGCCATACCCCCGTACCTCAAACCCCATAAATCCAGAACCGGAGCCTTATTTGAAAAACAAAAAGAGGCATCGGCATTTATCATTTTGCAATGAAATAAAACCACACCAAAGAAAAAAATTCGAAAGTTAAAATAAATATGACCTTGCTTCCGTGAAGAGTACTAAAATGGCGTAAAATGGGGCAAAAACCCACATCTTGACCCCTGACTCCGGAACCAGATCCCAAATCAAAAAACACTAGGGGATGCACACGGTAAATGGACTATGCCGCTTCGTATGAGCCCATGATCTTGAAAATCGGTTAAGGCGTTCCCGAGTTATGGCCGATCATACACACAGACGGCATTTAAAAGATTTCACCCCTGCAACAAACAATCTCCACTACGTTTCACTACGTTCTGAAAACTGGCCGGACGGACGGACTCTTTAAAATTAATCAGTGCACCAAGCAAAGACTGATCACTCCAAGACGTCTTTGAATAAATCCGGTCATCGTTTCAGAAACATACTTTATAATGACCATTTCATGAAAGAGAACAATAAATTATTGGAGAATCCTTATACAGACGGATTAAATTTCGTGCCTCTCCGGACACATTTCTTTGACACAAAAATATCAACGAGGCAAATATTGTATTTTTGGCAGTGGGTGAAACCGTCTTTAAAAATGATCACATCAACTGCTTAATTACATAAGCATCTTACTTTTCGAGCGTTGGGCATTTTTGTAAGTGTCCTCGAATTGCCTTTCGTATCATGGTGTTTTTGCCCATCAGTACAACTGAAATTCGAATTTATGCTATGATAAACCCAAGGGCAGTGTTTATGTATTACCACTGCTATTTTACCTTTATCCAAGTCAAGACAACATATGTATTGTGATCCGACTACGAACAATTATCCATGAGAACATGAGTGTTTCTCAAGAAGCCGTGATAAACTCTTGCTACTAAAAACAATAAACATCTCCGAAATTCAATTGAACAGTTTTTCCACGTCCGGAAGTATTGATATCTATTTGCTAAAATGACAAACTGGACTGCCCAAAATTAGCTTAAAATCGCTTTTAACTTCAAGAGTTGAAACATTTTATACTTTTATTAAAAGCACTCAATTAAAGCTCACAGACTGAACTGAGGGCGTCCGTCAAAAATGCAATTAACACTATATTTAACATGTCCTCCAAAACACTGGCGTTCTGAAATCCCGAGTAATTGTCAGTCTACAAAAACCAAGCGCTGACGCCATTTACACCGTAAACTGGCAAGGAAAAGGAACTCCTGTTGGACTCTCGAAAAATGCATCTTCTGGAAAATCTTCTTATTGGAAAAAAGCCCTTTTTTATTATAATAGGAGTAGTGAAGCTGAAATGATTACGACGGCCAGGTTATTGTTATGAGATAATTTGGATTTTGAAAAATGCTTTTAGCACTCGCTAAAATGACCGTGGACTAGTCTATGTGAAAGCCCTTATGTATATTTCGTTATTTGGATAAACTGTGCCAAATTCCGAATTTTTAATCGAACATCCAGTCGCTAAAATCACACTAATAGTACGCTAAGAAAGCCAAACCCCTGTTGTTTACCTTGTTACAGCTCAAATAATGCATTCAGTCGCTGAAAGTTACCTTGGATTATGTTAAAGAAACCCTGATTAAAATTTTTGATATATTGAGAATACACATAATATAAACAGGGAAGCGATAATGTTTGGTTTTCTGTTACAAAACAGAAAAAGAGGAATTTGGATTTTTTAGCAGAGTATGACATAGATAAATATCTGATGAGCAAAATTAGTGTTTTTCAAGAGAATGAATTCATTTTCACCAGAAGCCATCAGAATAGAATGATGGGCAATTGCGAACGGTTAGTTTTCTTATTAAATGAAATTGGGTTGTTTTATATGAGAATATTTATTTGGGAGACAATATTGTACTCATAAATTACCAAAATGTCATTTTAACACTTAAAATTTTCCCAATTTTTCATTTTGTGGTTCAGGAGCAATGTTGTATATCTTATTAGTCCTCCGAATAAATAAAGTCTTTCGAACAAATATATAAAAATTGGCTGTTTGCAGCTAAAATCGTTACTTTGGATGACGATGTATTCATTTTATAACCTCTAATTTTTCACCATGATCTATCATGTATGATCACTATATCGGCAGCCAAATTACTGTAAAATCATGTGTTTTCAAGCTATAAAACGGCGCTTTAGCTTTAGAAGTAGCGGTAACTAATGTATAAAAAGCATAAAGTTTGAGATACTAAAATTTTTGGATTTAGTTGACCGTGGGTGTTCCAGCCGAGTAAGCAGGGGATGGACATGGGGGAAAATCTGACTAACGTGAGGGATTTGGAAGGTGAGGGTCCCCCAATGCGGAGAGCTCAGGAGTAGTTTTTTTAAAAAATTGCCAGGCAGGCTACACTGTTGGTTTATAAAAATTACATGTAATGCGCTGGATCGAAAAAGCGTGAAAAATGGCCCTGTCCGGTTTTATTAATTTATAACAAAATAACCAATTCAGCAACCAAAATACATATTTAATATGATCGCCAAACCCTGGCTCACATGAAAATGACAAAATTCAGTGGTCTACGGCACCGTTTTAATAAAGCACTGAAAATCGCAGTTTTTCCTAAAAACCAACAATATGGGATGGGCATGAGCAAATAAATAAAGAAGATAGAGGTAAAATTTTTTGTTAGATCAAAACTTCTACGGAATAGCTAAGTCAAAATTTGCGATATATTTTATCGGTGATCAAAAATCCGTGTGACTGATTCTGACACAAGTACACCTATCTAGAGTTGAGATATCGAAAAACTAATCATCGTTTCACCATTTCAGAACAGCATAGAACATACTCCTTACAGTTACTGCACCAGGTCGTGTTAGAAAAAATAAGAAAAAGCCGGAGACTACGAACAATTTTGTTTAGCGGATCCGCAAAAATTATTTGTAACATGATCAAATGTGATTGGAGCCGAATGAATACAACTATGAATTTCAAGGTTTTTCAGAGATATCAGGAACAAAATACTATATTGTGGGTTCTCTTCTCAGAGAACTCACAAACTGTGTTATTTGCAATCTATTTTCCATATTTTGAAAATTTTTACCTGTATACGACCCAAAACCTTAACTCCGGTGTCCAACAGGCCTAGTTATGAGTGTATCAAGGTATTACAATGCAACGGCCATTTAAAGAGCGAGTAATAAATGAAAAGAGCAATGCCACAACCGACAAAAAAAACTGGGCCAAATCAACACAAAAACAATCGCCGACAATATCAATTGAGTCTTAAATAAAGTTGAGACGCCTCATCAGAATTAGTTTGCTCTTCGTTTGCAAAGTCCACAACGACTGAACCCTTACCCGCGTGCCCACGCAGCGACATTCGGATCTGTTGCATTTGGTTCGAGCCGACATTGTCCACGTTGACGATGAAACATTTCGGATATTCGTCCAGCAACGTCTAAAACAAAATTTCTTCAGAGCACTTGTATTGTGAACAGCCAATATTGTACATACATGCAAATCCATGAACACATAATTTTCCGTGTGTTTGTCGTCAGGCGATATCTGCTCGTTCAAAGATCTAGTTGGTATTGACAATCAGATTTGAAGGCTCAGAAAGCGGACCTCCACGAAGCATCCTGAACAGGCGCGACATTCCAAATTTTAATTTCTTTGCAATCGGAAAAATCATAAGTTTTGAATAAAACTGAATTTGGAGTTGTTTATTGCAAATATGTCTGCAAACATTTATTTTATTAGCGCCGACGTTTTCATACCTACTGGAATCTTTCTCACTTGAGGGCTTTTCTGATTCCGGCGCAACAATAGTATAGGAGGGTCCGTTTGTCTCTATGGAAAGTCCTATATTTCCAATCCGAAAATAATAGTAAATGTTATGGATTTTTAAAAAAACTGGTGACAGCCGGCCCCGCCAGGAGGAGCTGGCACAACACCTCAAGCGGTAACTGCCACCCCTTTGACCAAGTACCATCAAAACCATATGAAATGACGCTACTTAAAGATATTCATAAGCGAACCTTTTGGCGTCATATTATTCAACGGGACTTGTTTCTACCAATCTGCAATGCCTAACAGAACAAATTAAGTTACCTAAACCTACCATATGAAGCTAATAAACTCCGCTTTGACAGCGTAACTTCTAGTACCTCCGCTGAATTGGGGACCTTGTCCGTGGCTGGTTGATGCAATAGAGACAAGACAAATCGCTTGCATGTCAACGAATTTTCATTACTGACAACGCTACAACAGAACTAGTTGGCTGGATCTTTGACAAACACTCATTTTTGAACCAACGACTTACCAAGAGCTTAATAAAATAGTCCGATTTCCACGCTGCTTTATCTGATTTAACGCCCATCACTACACGTCCTATACAATCACGTCCTATACAATTGGGCTAAAATATCTGAAACAAGGATTGCACAAAACAGTCTATCTATTTCAATCTATTTCAGCAATCAATAGTCAATCTACTTCAATTATAGTCAATCAATTTCAGCAATCATACTCCGGCAATATGTTAAAGGCAACGCCTCGGGCATATTAATTAAGCATCTAAAACGAGCTACCCCCTCTTTCTTCCACCAACGACCAACCGATGTCTATACCAACCTGTCCGCAAGACCAAAATTTTACCCGGAAGGCTCCCGGCTGAAGAATCTGGGGGATGTGGAACTATCTGGGGAAATTTTACCCTGCTTATCTGGGAGAAAACCGTACTCCCAGACAAACAGGGTTTTTATAATTACATTTTTTTCGTGTTTTCACGCATGTATAACATTTTTATAGTTGGTTTGTTGCTTATTTTCTATCTGAACACTGAAAATGCGTATTTATGCAGGCTACACTTCAATTTACTTATGATTTTGTCATAAATAGTTGAAATATAAGCAGTAATTGGGTCATTTCACGCTACGATGACCTTTTGCCCCAGAAAAAATGACTAGTGGCTTTTTTGGCTCCGATTATCTTCATTTTTACACCCTATGACCAAAAAACGCCAAGGATCCCTAATTTGAGGTCGTTATAGTAAATTTTTAACCGTTTTTATGCCATGGCTTCCCAAATACCACCCCCTGCTGCTCAGCAAGGTACCATAAAATGACCTCTGGTATGCTCCAGGTTGCATCTAGCCTCGATTTTGTGATCGTATCTCGTGCAGCCCGTCAGCGCGGTCAAAACGTTGTTATGCGGAATTCCGTACGTCAAAAATTAAGCTTTTTATGCCTATTCTTGGGTCAAATTTAACATTTTTAAAACACGGGGGTGCCGATTTATACCGATTATCAAATGGAAACGAAGCGGCCAATAAACGATAGCTATTTATATCGATAGTTTAGCCTGGGGGATGTGTTATGCAAAAAAAATTCACAACATACCCTTTGCCAGATATGTTAGAATGCCGGAAGTAGCTGGTGGTCGGGGGGAGGTAAAATTTGGCGGGTGGGGGGGGGGGTAAAAATGTGAGATGGCCAATTCGACCATGTTTAACCAGCATAGTTAACTTGAAAACGGTATGTAAGATATTGTATACCAAAATTTCCACTATGAGGGTACAAAATGGCAGCCCATATCAACTGCCAGTGTACATGCCTGAGACCATGGTCGGGGGGAGGGGTGAATTTAGAATTTTTTCAAAAAATAAATTTGCGACATATGTCGTCCAAATGTATTGCCACAATGTATTATGAACCAAAAGCGTGAAATTTCCTCGAAATAATATCATATGGTCGTTTTTCCACATTTTGTCAATTTGGGACTTATGTGGATGTCCAGCCTCTTACGGCGTGCGTCAAGCCAAAAATTTTTTTTATTTGAACTAGCTAACTAATGACGCTTCCTAGCGTAAATAACATTTTTACCATTTCCCTGCACGTTTATGTGCTACTGGCCAAAATATCCAGTTTTACCCCCCCCCCGACCAAAAGGTCATCGTAGCGTGAAATGACCCAATTTGAGTTTAATTATAACCGTTTCTTGTCAGGATGCTCATTTTTGGAGTGACCTAAAAATTTCTGAGGTGCTGTGGGAGTTAACCAGGGTAAGCCAGAATTTACCTAAAAGTAGCCTTGCGGAACCCCACTGGTTACGTCTGCTGGTCCGGAACGACAGCCTCTGTACACTACACGTTGTGACCTGCCTCGTAGAAAACTTTCAAACCATTTAATAGCCTTAGTTGTTAAAATTTCCCTACTCTCTAGTTTCTCTACAATCCTCCGGCCCCCGAAAAGCCGGCCAAACCGGTTTTTCCGTGGAGAATTATCCCAATAAGATGGTCACCTGCAATACGAACTCACCCCAGGTATACTCACGCAGTTAACCCCACAGCTAGACTATACATAATTTGTTCAGTTACACGGTAGTTTGCTTTGGAAGCAATACAGAAGGGCCGTTATCTACTAAGTTATCGTTCCTAATACGAGTTATATATGCCACCAGATTCCTTAATTCTTTTATCAAGGAAGATATTACTAGAAGATATTTATTACTTTAATCAAAAATACTTAAGTGAGACGCCATGACGCTCCATGCTTTTGTAAAAACCATAAATTTTTGGAACACATATCGGAGATTGATAAAATTCGCTCCGCCATGCGTAATTCTTTACACCCTGCTCTTCTAGCAAAGATAACAAGCCATAACACTAGAAACCGCTATAGATCAAAACTAAAAACCTTATTTTGAACGTCCACAAAACCAACGAACAAGAGCAAAGTAACACTGACGTAACGCGCAGCTACCGGTATATTGGATAGCTATGTGACCCTTTCTCAATCAATAATAAAGTAATTAAACCGTATGCGATAAATTACCAACTCGGTCGTCAAGATAAAAAGAAACAACACCTCTATATAACTAATCAAAATCAACAATTAGGTAGCTAATAAATAAAATTAACGAATTTATGCTTATTAGTTAAGAATTTAAACTAAAATTAAACAAGTGAAAACAAAGAAAGCAAAACCCAAAAAGAATGAATTAATGTAAAAACCAGTTGGGAAGAGGGAATTGAGGTTTTTGGCCCTCGGGAACCCTTAGTAGTGTTATATTTTTATGTTTTAAGTGGAGTAGGGGTTGTATAGAGAATTTGCTATGACGGCTATCGGATATTAAAAAGAGATGCGATCCGTCAACGAAGATTGCATGGAACGAGGTGTGGCCAGTAGAATGCCGGTGGGAATGTATGAATGGCGCACGTCCTTGCTTTTCATGATTGGTAGTCGTGCCCTAGATTTTGCGTTGCGGCGTGATGTAGCTGCAATAACTCTTGCTCCAGGTAGTTTGGCACCAACACGTAGTAAGAATGTTTATTGTATAGGAAGGTAAACTATTAAGGTATGCACAATTATGCACCCGTAATTTGAGTTTGCGATAATATTCTTTAATACCCGTCCTATTCCAACCACACTTAATGCTCCACGGTAATTCTAACACGGTTCCAACAACTTTCGATTTTAGCACAGATTTTGTCACACTGTACTACTTCACTAGTTCTAGCTTGTCCTAAACCTGTTTTATTTAAGGTTAAACTATGTACTATTTACTATTCTATTACTCCTATTGTAGAGTGGGCAAAACCGCCCCGGCTGGCTGACGACCGTCCCTAACTAAGTGTCTCGATTTAAATCCTTAGATTTATGCTAATACGATCCTTATTTATTGTTATGGTTAGAGCGTTAACAGATTACTTTTACGTTAGCTGTTACTTTACTATAGCTCTTGTGAGTTGATACAGCAATACCCCGACTGGCTGGCACACTGTAGGATTATTTGATTACCTTAACCTAAGCCTTATAATTATATATACTATTACGTGCACGTTATATTAAACAAGCCGCCCCCGGCTGGCTGACGAACTGCGTTTACTAGAACTGTTTAGTAGCGGTCGACTACTATTCAGTTGAAATTTTGCACTGTTTGCAGGCTCCCGGCTAGCAGACCAACAGGTCGGTCTGAAATAACACGTGGGTCGATATGGTTATTCGATTCCACGCCCCTTATTCGCCCGGTTTACTCAAGACTAGCACTCCTTGCCAATTCGACCCCGCTGGCTGCTGACCCGGCAAATATATACTACTACCCGCTGAACCTACCTGCTACTCGCCTTGGAATACTCACTCGACACTGGGCCGAATTTGTGAAATATTACTAACCAGTGACTTGTCTCATGGCCAAGAAAGTAATTCTGAGTGTATAAGGCAAAAATCTGACTGACATAAAACTGGCCCATGGACGGATGACCACTGCAGGGTTATTTAATTACTTGGCCTAAGTTCCTTAGAATTATTGCTAATACGACTGTTATATTTCTGTATCTTTCCGGGGACGGCTGACGCGATACGCTATTATAAAAAAACTGTGTAGTAGTGGCAAGCTACTACTCAGTTAATATGTCAAGAACCTCGATCCCGGATGGCTGATCGAGTTGATAATTTAGGAAGGAGTTAGTTCGATAAGATAATCTATTCAACGCCCCTTACTCACCCGGTCTTCTCAAGTTTAACACCACTTGTTGTAGCGCCCCGGACAGCTGCAGAAGCTATGTAACAAGTGATGCCACTACCAGGGTGTCCGCGCATTGCCGGGCATGAATTTCCAGGATATTTAAATGCAACAATATTGGTGAAGGGATCATCTTTAAAAGCTTTAATGACTCTTTTTTCATTTCGACTGCTTGTTTGGATTCTTCATTGGCAGCGGACACCCTGCGTTATACGATTTTCCCATAAGAAAAAATTAAGGAAGAGTTAATCTGTACAAACTGAAAATCTGAAACCAGTAACTATAGACAAAGAAACAATGTTGTGGTTCAAGAGCCTATATATATTTTGAAAATTATTAAATTAATGATTCAGAGGCGATGATAAATAATATATAAAGGTGTGGCTCCTGGCGCTGACTGTGGGAAAATCAGAAATAAGAACAAAAGTTTAACAATTTTTTAAAAAATACAAATTTTGTTGAAAAATGTTTATGAATTTCCAGGATTTTCTCTGGCGATTTTCCGGATTTGCCTCTTCTACGGCCCTTTCAATTTCCAGGATTTTCCAGGAGTCAATTTCCAGGATTTTCCAGGACGCGGGCACCCAGTACTACTCAATGAAGCATCTAATTCGCTCTTACGGGTATGTTTCTCACTCTACGCTTAGGGCCGAAATTGTGAAGTATTACTAACTTAGTTAATAGCTAATACGCTATCGACACAACTAATAGTTATTTACCCCTATGGTTTTTAATTGGAAAAATTAATAAAATAAGTTAAGGCTAAGTACCGTTAAATTATACTTAGGTGTGTCGTTCTGAAGCCAATCAAGTTAATTGTTACTTAGAGAAACTTAAAACATAAAAAAATTTTAACGTATATCGGGACCCGTACAACTTCTTTCAGAGTGTATTTCATTACTCTAAATTGATTAAATAAACCAGTTAAATCAACTGTAAGTCGCGATTCAAAAACGTGAAAATCATAAGGCTTTAGAAGGCATATTTTTGTTTTGTTTAGCTAGGTAGGGGTGGACTACACTTTTTATTATGGCGGCTATCGGATTATTAAATTGGGACGAAATTCGTCACTCGAAGATGTGTGGTCCGTACAAATGGCCAGTAGTATGCGGGTAGGGATTATTGATTGTTCCTCGGTGCATCGTAATTTAGGTCAGCTGTATTTTTATTTCATACAGCGCTGCTGCGTAACTACTCGATTTGCTCGGCACTTGTTTCGATATGAAGTCAAACCAGCCGAAGTTAGAATTTTTATTCCAAATTAGTAAAATACGCCATGGTTAATAACACATCGTTTCGGATTCCGTAATGTCACTACTGGTGATACATATTTATACTTAAAAATATTTAACCACGTCAGGCACGATTGTTTTTGTTTTACCTACTTCGCGACTCCAAGTATTTTTAGTACTCAGTGATCGAAAACCCGTTGCCAGATGATTTAGGCTCAATCTAGTTGACTTCGATTCCGCTGAGTAAACCTTGTACTGAATATTTTCTCAAACTCAAGGTTGAGCGCACAATTATTCTGAGTAAGGTATCTAATACTTCAATTTAGGGTATGTATTACTAAGTCACCTTGTGAGGTTTGCCCTAGATTGCTTACGTTTCGCATCCACGTCTGGTTCAAGTACATAAATTGAACCTGTTCCTTAAATTTACGCTATTACTTCCTTATCGTTTCTTCTTGTGAGGTTGGTACGAGATCGCCGGACGGTTGGATCCGTATGTTTATTTGAGTACATTATACTAAAGTATTAGATTTACTCTAATACTTCCTTATGTTAACGTTCCCGCTGCCGGACGGATCAGCTAGGCGCGTGTTATTTCCAATATGGTTATTGTTAATTTGCGCTCATGCTAACTCAGGTTTTACTTGGGAAAGTAATAAGAACAACGTAAATTATTTTCAGGATAATATACCTATTTGTGAACCAATATTCAACTCAAAATTAATTGTTGTCTAATTCAGTGCCGAAAGTATGCCTACGTCTTTCACGAGTCCACTAATTCCAGGTACTCTTCCATGATTCACTTACAAATTCGTACCATTCGCAACATCAAGAGCAAAGCCATATAAAAACGTTAAATTCAGTGAGCATAAAGTTCTTAAGCAAAGCATATGCTTACCGATGTCCCAAATCGGTAAGTTAGATAAACAAGCACAGTTGTTGAGATGTTTCGTTCCGAATGGATTAAATAGCCAACCCATTATGTTGGCTCGTAATGGTCGATTGCGTTGTCAACTGCAATAAAAATACACAGCGACAGCGACAAAAGGATCAGTTTTGCAGCGCCTGCGAGTCATGGAGACGTCGTTTAAAAATAGGCGTGGTCGGAGAAGAGACTACAGTTTCCGGCAGATCTAACCCAAATATTGATGGCTCGTTGGAGAAAGAAAGTTAAGTCTGACATTTAGGCGTGGAGTTTGTGTGTGACGGAGCTTCAGGTCATGGCCGCGATAAACTGCTCCGCCATAAAATTTAAACAACCTAGACATATCATAATCAAGGATGCCATGGATAATTTTGTGAACGGAGAATGAGGTCAGATCTGGTACGCCGAGTTTGGAGCGATTGAAGTCCTAAATAGTTTAGCCTTTCTTGATAAGACAGATCACGAATGGTAGGTATAAGTCGGGTGGCGCGTCTCTGTACTTTTTCCAAAAGATTTATCTCACGTTGTGTATAATGATTCCAGACAGAACTGCAGTATTCAAGCTCTGGCTCTAACTAACGTGTGATTTAGACTGCTAGCTCGAACGTGGCGTTATTGGAGCAATACGTAACTGAACGAACACCAGCAACCGATCGCTCCAATAACGCCACGTTCGAGCTACCACTCTATCACACATCACGTACCTGAAACCAAAAAAATACTGCAGTTCTGTCTGGAATCCGTATACACAACGTGAGATAAATCTTTTGGAAAAAGTACAGAGACGCGCCACCCGACTTATACCTACCATTCGTGATTCTGCGTCTTATCAAGAAAGGCTAAACTATTTGGGACTTCAGACTCGCCCCAAACTCGGCGTACCAGATCTGACCTCATTCTCATTCATTAAATTATCCATGGCATCCTTGATTATGATATGTCTAGGTTGTTTAAATTTTATGGCGGACCAGTTTATCGCGGCCATGACCTGAAGCTCCGTCACACACAAACTCCACGCCTAAATGTCCGACTTAACTTCTTTTCTCAACGAGCCATCAATATTTGGAATAATCTGCCGGAAACTGTAGTCTCTTCTCCGACCACGCCTATTTTTAAACGACGTCTCCATGACTCGCAGGCGCTGCAAAACTGATCCTTTTGTCGCTGTCGCTGTGTATTTTTATTGCAGTTGACAACGCAATCGACCATTACGAGCCAACATAATGGGTTGGCTATGATCCCATTTCGGAACGAAACATCTCAACAACTGTGCTTGTTTATCTAACTTACCGATTTGGGACATCGGTAAGCATATGCTTTGCTTATGAATTTTATGCTCATTGAATTTAACGCTTTTATATGGCTTTGCTCTTGATGTTGCGAATGGTACGAATTTGTAAGTGAATAATTGGAAGAGTACCTGGAATTAGTGGACTAGTGAAAGACGTCGGCATACTTCGGCACTGAATTAGACAACAATTAATTTTGAGTTGAATATACGTTACACATAGGTACTTATCGCTCTAGTAGTTTACCTTATTCATATTATTATTCCCGAATAAAATCGGAGTTAGCACGAGCCTAAAGTAACTATAACCGTATTGGAAATAAGACGCGCCTAGCTGATCCGTCCGGCAGCGAGAACGTTAACATAAGGAAACTAATTAGTCTAATTCTAAGCAAAAGGGTAAGGTGTTCAAATAAACGCAGGAGTCCAACCGTCCGGCGATCTCGTACCAACCTCAAAAGAGAAAACTATAAGGAATTACTAGCGCAAATCTAAGAAAGCGGTCGATTTATGTACTCAAATAAACGTGCGGATCCAACCCTCCGGCGATCTTGTGCGAACCTCACAAGAGCACTTAGTCAATACATACCCTAATCACAAGTATTAGATAACTTATTCAGAATACTTGTGCGCTCACTTCTGAGTTGAGAAAAATTACCCAGTGCGAGGTTTGCTCAATAAAGATAAGGCGTAAGGGTCTCGCGTCTAAGACTACTCGTAACGGGCTTTCAAACATCAAGTGTCAAAAAAATTCGGAGTTGTGCAACAGAAATTGCGGAACGAGTTGTGTTTGAGGTGGCTGAGTATTGGGAAAATATAAAATACGTAGCTCAAATAATTGTTTTACGGGAACCGAACCGGTGTTACCAATTATATATTGTGTATTATACTAATCTAGAATAAACATTCAACTTCGGGTGGTTTGACTTCATATCGAATCAAGTATGGAGCAAATCGAATAGTCACGCAGTAGCGCTGTATGAAATAAAAACACGCTGACCTAAATTACGTGCACCAAGGAACAATCAATAATCCATACCGGCATACTACTGCCCACGCGTACGGACCACACATCTTCGAGTGACGAATTCCGTCCCAATTTAATAATCCGATAGCCGCCATAATAAAAAGTGTAGTCCACCCCTACCTAGCTAAACAAAACAAAAATATGCCTTATTATAAAGCCTTATGATTTTCACGTTTTTGAATCGCGACTTACAGTTGATTTAACTGGTTTATTTAATCAATTTAGAGTAATGAAATACACTCTGGAAAGAAAGTTATTGCGGTACCGATATACGTTAAAATTTTTTTATGTTTAAGTTTCTCTAAGTAACGAATTAACTTGATTTGGCTCAGAACGACACACCTAAGTATAATTTAACGGTACTTAGCCTTAACTTATTTTATTAATTTTCCCAATTAAAAACCATAGGGGTAAATAACTATTAGTACTGTCGATAGCGTATTAGCTATTAACTAGTTAGTAATACTTCACAATTTCGGCCCTAAGCGTCGAGTGAGAAACATACCCGTAAGAGCAAATTAGATGCTTCATTGAGTAGTACTGGGTGCCCGCGTCCTGGAAAATCCTGGAAATTGGCTCTGCATCCTGGAAAATCCTGGAAATTGAAAGGGCCGTAGTGTAAAAAGAGGCAAATCCCGGAAAATCGCCAGAGAAATCCTGGAAATTCATAAACATTTTTCAACAAAATTTGTATTTTTTAAAAAATTGTTAAACTTTTGTTCTTATTTCTGATTTTCCCACATCAGCGCCAGGAGCCACACCTTTATATATTATTTATCATCGCCTCTGAATCATTAATTAATAATTTTCAAAATATATATAGGCTCTTGAACCACAACATTGTTTCTTTGTCTATAGTTACTGGTTTCAGATTTCAGTTATTACAGATTAACTCTTCTTAATTTTTTCTTATGGGAAAATCGTATAACGCAGGGTGTCCGCTGCCAATGAAATCCAAAAACAAGCAGTCGAAATGAAAAAAGAGTCATTACAAAGCTTAAAAATTCATCCCTTCACCAATATTGTTGCATTTAAATATCCTGGAAATTCATGCCCGGCAATGCGCGGACACCCTGGTAGTGGCATCACTTGTTACATAGCTTCTGCAGCTGTCCGGGGCGCTTTAACAAGTGGTGTTAAACTTGAGAAGACCGGGTGAGTAAGGGGCGTTGAATAGATTATCTTATCGAACTAACTCCTTCCCAAATTACCAGCTCTATCAGCCGTCCGGGAATCGAGGCTCTTGAGAAATTAACTGAGTAGTAGCTTGCCACTACTACACAGTTTTTATAATAGCGTATCGCCTCAGCCGTCCG
Source organism: Trileptium ribeirensis (assembly GCA_030248225.1). Lineage (NCBI taxonomy): Eukaryota > Metazoa > Nematoda > Enoplea > Enoplida > Thoracostomopsidae > Trileptium > Trileptium ribeirensis. Next base: position 45,706 of record JASANE010027482.1, read on the forward strand.
GGGACAGATACAGAGATATAATGGCCGTATTAGCAATAATTCTAAGGAACTTAGGCCAGGTAATTCAATAACCCTGCAGCTGGTCAGCCGTCCATGGGCCAGTTGTATGTCAGTCAGAATTGTGCCTTCTATACACTCAGAATTCACTTTCTTGGCCATGAGACAAGTCACTGGTTAGTAATATTTCACAAATTCGGCCCAGTGTCGAGTGAGTATTCCAAGGCGAGTAGCAGGTAGGTTCAGCGGGTAGAAGTATATATTGTCGGGTCAGCAGCCAGCGGGGTCGAATTGGCAAGGAGTGCTAGTCTTGAGTAAACCGGGCGAGTAAGGGGCGTGGAATCGAATAACCATATCGACCCACGTGTTATTTCAGACCGACCTGTTGGTCTGCTAGCCGGGAGCCTGCAAACAGTGCAAAATTTCAACTGAATAGTAGTCGACCGCTACTAAACAGTTCTAGTAAACGCAGTTCGTCAGCCAGCCGGGGGCGGCTTGTTTAATATAACGTGCACGTAATAGTATATATAATTATAAGGCTTAGGTTAAGGTAATCAAATAATCCTACAGTGTGCCAGCCAGTCGGGGGTATTGCTGTATCAACTCACAAGAGCTATAGTAAAGTAACAGCTAACGTAAAAGTAATCTGTTAACGCTCTAACCATAACAATAAATAAGGATCGTATTAGCATAAATCTAAGGATTTAAATCGAGACACTTAGTTAGGGACGGTCGTCAGCCAGCCGGGGCGGTTTTGCCCACTCTACAATAGGAGTAATAGAATAGTAAATAGTACATAGTTTAACCTTAAAGCAAACAGGTTTAGGAAGGAACTAGTGAAGTAGTACAGTGTGACAAAATCTGTGCTAAAATCGAAAGTTGCTTGAACTGTGTTAGAGTTACCGTGGAGCATTAGTGTGGTTGGAATAGGACGGGTATTAAAGAATATTATCGCAAACTCAAATTACGGGTGCATAATTGTGCATACCTTAATAGTTTACCTTCCTATACAATAAACATTCTTACTACGTGTTGGTGCCAAACTACCTGGAGCAAGAGTTATTGCAGCTACATCACGCCGCAACGCAAAATCTAGGGCACGACTACCAATCATGAAAAGCAAGGACGTGCGCCATTCATACATTCCCACCGGCATTCTACTGGCCACACCTCGTTCCATGCAATCTTCGTTGACGGATCGCATCTCTTTTTAATATCCGATAGCCGTCATAGCAAATTCTCTATACAACCCCTACTCCACTTAAAACATAAAAATATAACACTACTAAGGGTTCCCGAGGGCCAAAAACCTCAATTCCCTCTTCCCAACTGGTTTTTACATTAATTCATTCTTTTTGGGTTTTGCTTTCTTTGTTTTCACTTGTTTAATTTTAGTTTAAATTCTTAACTAATATGCATAAATTCGTTAATTTTATTTATTAGCTACCTAATTGTTGATTTTGATTGTCAGTTATATAGAGGGAGTTGTTTCTTTTACTCCACGACCGAGTTGGTGTGTATTATTGCATACGGTTTAATTACTTTAATTATTGATTGAGAAAGGGTCACATAGCTATCCAATATACCGGTAGCTCGCGCGTTACGTCAGTGTTACTTGCTCTTGTTCGTTGGTTTTGTGGATGTTCAAAATAAGGTTTTTAGTTTTGATCTATAGCGGTTTCTAGTGTTATGGCTTGTTATCTTTGCTAAGAGAGCAGGGTGTAAAGAATTACGCATGGCGGAGCGAGTTTATCAATCTCCGATATGTGTTCCAAAATTTATGGTTTTTACAAAAGCATGGAGCGTCATGGCGTCTCACTTAAGTATTTTTGATTAAAGTAATAAATATCTTCTAGTAATATCTTCCTTGATAAAAGAATTAAGGAATCTGGTGGCATATATAACTCGTATTAGGAACGATAACTTAGTAGATAACGGCCCTTCTGTATTGCTTCCAAAGCAAACTACCGTGTAACTGAACAAATTATGTATAGTCTAGCTGTGGGGTTAACTGCGTGAGTATACCTGGGGTGAGTTCGTATTGCAGGTGACCATCTTATTGGGATAATTCTCCACGGAAAAACCGGTTTGGCCGGCTTTTCGGGGGCCGGAGGATTGTAGAGAAACTAGAGAGTAGGGAAATTTTAACAACTAAGGCTATTAAATGGTTCTGAAACCTTTTTTATGAGGCAGGTCACAACGTGTAGTGTACAGAGGCTGTCGTTCCGGACCAGCAGACGTAACCAGTGGGGTTCCGCAAGGCTACTTTTAGGTAAATTCTGGCTTACCCTGGTTAACTCCCACAGCACCTCAGAAATTTTTAGGTCACTCCAAAAATGAGCATCCTGACAAGAAACGGTTATAATTAAACTCAAATTGGGTCATTTCACGCTACGATGACCTTTTGGTCGGGGGGGGGTAAAACTGGACATTTTTGCTAGTAGCACATAAACGTGCAGGAAAATGGTAAATGTTATTTACGCTAGGAAGCGTCATTAGTTAGCTGAGTTCTAAATAAAAAAAATTTTTGGCTTGACGCACGCCGTAAGAGGCTGGACATCCACATAAGTCCAAAATTTACAAAATGTGGAAAAACGACCATATGATATTATTTCGAGGAAATTTCACGCTTTTGGTTCATAATACATTGTGGCAATACATTTGGACGACATATGTCGCAAATTTATTTTTTGAAAAAATTCTAAATTCACCCCTCCCCCCGACCACTTGGTCCTCTAGGCATGCAACACCTGCAATTTAGATGGCTTGCGATTTTGAACCCCTCATAGTGGAAATTTTGGTATACAATATCTTACATACCGTTTTCAAGTTAACTATGCTGGTTAAACATGGTCGAATTGGCCATCTCACATTTTTACCCCCCCCCCACCCGCCAAATTTTACCTCCCCCCGACCACCAGCTACTTCCGGCATTCTAACATATCTGGCAAAGGGGTATGTTGTGAATTTTTTTTTGCATAACACATCCCCCAGGCTAAACTATCGATATAAATAGCTATCGTTTATTGGCCGCTTCGTTTCCATTTGATAATCGGTATAAATCGGCACCCCCGTGCTTTAAAAATGTTAAATTTTACCCAAGAATAGGCATAAAAAGCTTAATTTTTGACGTACGGAATTCCGCATAACAACGTTTTCTCCATGTGCTTACGGGCTGCACTTTTTACGATCACAAAATCGAGGATAGATGCAACCTGGAGCATACCAGACGCCATTTTATGGTACCTTGCTGAGCAGCAGGGGTGGTATTTGGGAAGCCATGGCATAAAAACGGTTAAAAAATTTACTATAACGACCTCAAATAAGGGATCCTTGGCGTTTTTTGGTCATAGGGTGTAAAAATGAAGATAATCGGAGCCAAAAAAGTCATTAGTCATTTTTTCTGGGGGCAAAAGGTCATCGTAGCGCGACATGACTCAATTACTGCTTATATTTCAACTATTTATGACAAAATCATAAGTAAATTGAAGTGTAGCCTGCATAAATACGCATTTTCAGTGTTCAGATAGAAAATAAGCAACAAACCAACTATAAAAATGTTATACATGCGTGAAAACACGAAAAAAATGTAATTATAAAAACCCTGTTCCTCTTGTAGTACGGTTTTCTTCTAGATAAATAGGGTAAAATTTCCCCAGATAGTTCCACACTCCCCAGATTCTTCAGCCGGGAGCCTTCCGGGTAAAATTTTGGTCTTGCGGACAGGTTGGTATAGACATCGGTTGGTCGTTGGTGGAAGAAAGTAGGGGTAGCTCGTTTTAGATGCTTAATTAATATGCCCGAGGCGTTGCCTTTAACATATTGCCGGAGTATGATTGCTGAAATTGATTGACTATAATTGAAGTAGATTGACTATTGATTGCTAAATAGATTGAAATAGATAGACTGCTTTGCGCAATCCTTGTTTCAATAATATTTCAGCCCAATCACGAAGGACGTGATTGTATAGGACGTGTAGTGATGGGCGTTAAATCAGATAAAGCAGCGTGGAAATCGGACTATTTTATTAAGCTCTTGGTAAGTCGTTGGTTCAAAAATGAGTGTTTGTCAAAGATCCAGCCAACTAGTTCTGTCCTAGCGCTTGTCGAAGTAATGAAAATTCGTTGACATGCAAGCGATTTGTCTTGTCTCTATTGCATCAACCAGCCACGGACAAGGTCCCCAATTCAGCGGAGGTACTAGAAGTTACGCTGTCAAAGCGGAGTTTATTAGCTTCATATGGTAGGTTTAGGTAACTTAATTTTGTTCTGGTCTTAGGAATTGCAGATTGGTAGAAACAAGTCCCGTTGAATAATATGACGCCAAAAGGTTCGCTTATGAATATCTCTTTAAGTAGCGTCATTTTCATATGGTTTTGATGGGGCATCCGTAGCAATACGTAACTGAACGAAGATG
>JASANE010027485.1:0-84605 GCA_030248225.1 Trileptium ribeirensis
TATATATGTTGATATACATACGTATTTATATAAATTGAGTATATTAAGCGCGTGTGCTTTGTGACATTCCGCATTCCGTTAAATACCAAGCAGTCTATAAGTGCCTGATCGAACCTAAAGCTTTCTAAAAGTCGGGCGGTTGCCATATCGGGTAACCCTGTTGTTAAAATTTAAACTGTAAGGGGGGTCAAACCCCTAAATCTACGCCCATGCTTTTGAAGCAGTTCTTTTTTTGAACGATATAATCTGTGGGCTAGCTGGAGCATGATATGGCTGTTATTCAGCTACCAGAAATGCTGTATTCTGCTATAAACTGGAACTGATTGTTGGCTAATTGTAAATTAGAAAAAAATTATGTTGTGAAGTCTTTAAACAGATAAATGATTTAAAGTGATTTAGTACGGCACTGCAATGTCTCCAGAAAAGTTAATCAGCGGCGTGGTATCCATTTTAGAACATAACACATAGCATTTTGGCATTAGATGACATGTGTGGTACTGGGCGTTGCAGCACTCCTCTGCCCTTTCAATTCTATATTATCCCACGCGTGGCGCGAGCAATTGAATGCCATTTCAGGTATAGTCTTGGTGCAATCTTGTCGCATTCCTTGTGTGGCTCACGGTCTGTACCGGTTCAATCGGGGTTCTTAAAGATGCGATTCCAAGCAGAAGATTTCATGCCCGTAGGCTGTTGATTCCGGGGTATTGGCGTGCAAAATTTTTTTATATTTCTTGATCCAGCCCGAAATTAGTCTGTTTTTGAGATATTAAAAAAATTTTCCGTACGATTCCCCCCAGCTTGAGAAGTTGGATATGAAAATAACCATTTCCGATATATTTATGAAATTTTTTCTATTTTTTTGTTGGGTTCTGGTCCCAAAATTTTTGAAAATTTTTCTCGATAAATATGTATATAATTTTATATATACCATTCGAGCTGCATTGAGGACCTGGGGCAAACTTCTGCTTACTCTTTAGTCATTTATGTGAAATGCTAGCCAAAGCCTTATCCTAAGCCTAAGTCGTTAACCCATAAACCGTTTGCGCTGATTTTACCACCATTCGTCTTAGTCCGAACTAGAATGGTCTTTAAAATGGTATATATATGGTATAATGTTTATATATACCATTCGAATATATATGGTATATACTCGAATAGTATATAAAATAATATATTTGTCACTTATTTGTTATAAATTATATATAAAAATTTCGAAAATTTTGGGTATATACCAAGCAGGGAGTAACCGGAATTCCGGTTCCGGTTCCGGCGAAAATCGTGTTCCGGTTGCGGTTCCGGCAAAGGGCAAAAACCATACCGGAACCGGAATTCCGGTTTAAAAATTTTGTTTGAAATTTTCCACGTTTTTTGCTTTATCCTGTAATCCAAACATATGTAATATATATTATACAATGATCAAGCTCCAATACAACCAAGCAAAAGAAAAGATTAACTAACCACTTTGCCGTGTAAAACGTAAGTAGGGCACATAATTTGAGCAGGAATTTTTCATAATAACATGCAGGAGTTTGTTAAATCAAAGCCAGGTCGATGCTTGTAGCAGCTATTTTACACATCCAGAAGTTTGTGGGATACGTTTTAATTAAACCGGTCCAACTCGGTAACAGAGTATGGCTTACGCATAAGTACTTAGGGGTACGACCCCTGGCTAACATAAATTGCGTCAGGCACCCCCAGTGCGCTTTTAAACTTGGTAAATCATAGTCTAAATTGAAGTAAACTAACGTTATCTGCAACGCAGCTAGAAACTGCTTTCTTGGCAAAGAACTGTATTTATTGAAACTGTGCGAGCAACATCACAGTGTGTCTCATTTATAGCATTCTGATTAGGAGTTATTATCATCATTATTCAGCTTATGGGCACTGTTTGTCCAAAACTTACGGGCACGAGCCGAAACAGTGTTCCTGACCACTGATCAGAAAATTACCTTCTATCTATTATTTTCTCTTAGAATTATAATATAAACCAATAATTTTAAGTTTCCTACAGAAGAACATGCAATAAAGTTATGTGTAAGGCAGTGACTTTAGACAGACGGAAAGCGTGGTATCTACGCTCCAAGCTTTGTAAGCATATTCGATTTGACGCAGTATATGCCATGGTGTATAGTGGAAGGTATTTTTGCTCTGGGTGTCCAAAAATCCATACATTTGATCGATAAATAAACATTATTAGCTTCTAGTCTCTTTGAAACTTTCAGAAAGGCAATAATACTATCGCAAAACATTAAGTTTAATGTAATAATAGTTATTTTTAATGCATTTTAAATCCACTATACCTTTATTTCATCCCACTTTATTGTGTTTTAGATACTATAGCAGGTAGTTTGAAGATCAGTAAATTTTCGGTTCCGGATCCGGTTTAAATGGACGGTTCGCTTGCTGGTTCCGGTTCCGGTAAATTTTGGTTTTTGCGGTTACTCCCCTATATATATATATATATATATATATATATATATCAGGAGTAACCGCAATTGGTTTGTTCGGTTTTTGCGAAATCGTGTTCCGGTTGCGGTTCCGCAAAGGGCAAAAACCATAACGGAAATGGAATTCGGTTTAAAAATTTGTTTGAAATTTTCAACATTTTTGCTTCATCCCTATCAAAAATATGTACAATATATTATACAATGATCAAAAGCCTCAAATACAACCTAAGCAAAAAGAAAAAGATTAACTAAGCAATTTGCCATGTGAAACGTAAGTAGGACACATAATTTCAGTAGAAATTTTTTAAAATAACCTGCAACAGTTTGTTAACAGATCAAAACCAAGTCGAAACTAAACTTGTAAGGAAACTATTTTACACATTTAGAAGTCTCTGAATTACGTTTGATGAAAACTAGTCCAACCGGGGGAACAAAGATGGCTTACATAGAAGGACTTAGCCTATGCTTGGCTACAGAAATTGCGCCAAGCGCCAGCCAGTGCTGGGAACTTTGGTAAATCAGGCGAAATTAAAGTGAAGTAACGTTATCTACAACGCAGCCAAACACAGCTTTCTTTGCAATGAACTGGATTTATTGAAACTGTGCGAGCAATAACAGTTTGTCTCATTTATAGCATTATGATTAGAAAAGTTATCATCATTATCATCTAACTGACGGGCACTGTTTGTCCAACGCTAGCCTAAACAGTGTCTCTTACCACTGATCAGAAAATTATTTTTTACCGATCCTCCCTGAATCATATAAACCAATAATTTCAACTTCCGACAGAACAACATCTAACAAAATGTATGTGTAGTAAAGGGAGGCGAATTGGGACAGAGCGAAAGCGTTTATTCTTCGCTCTATGCGTGGTAAGCACATTCAATTTGACGCAGTATACGCAAGGGTGTATAGTAGAAGGCATTTTTTGCTCTGGGTGTCCAATAAAACGACATATTCTATCTACATATAAATAAACACTTATTAGTTTTCTCTAGTTCTCTTTAAAGTTTCAGAACGGCAATAAATGTTTATGGCAGAATATTAAGTTTAATGTAAAAGTTATTTTTAATGCATTTTAAGTCGACTATACCTTAATTTCTTCCTTCATATCTTTTACTATATATAAATTTCGAAGACCAGGTTCCGGTTCCGGTTCCGGTTCCGGATCCGGTTTAAATGGACGGTTCCGGTTGCTGGTTCCGGTTCCGGTAAATTTCGGTTCCGGTTATTCCCTGATACCAAGGGAACCCAAAAAAGTAGAAAAAATTTGTGTCCAATATAGTCGAAACAGGTATTTTTTTAACTGCCTCGTCGAATGGTACAATTTCCGCTGTATCTCCAAAATTGACCAATTTCGGGCTGCGGGGGATTCTAGAAAAGACCCAGAATTGGAGGCTTGTTTATGGCTACTAGGCTCAGAGGTATTCATTCAGTAAATCGCTTAGTTTTTGTGACCTCTCTGGGTGGAATTATGAGCTAGTGTGACTCTGTCGATTATCGTATGGCCACGAACTCTGAGGTTGACGGTGATGATGAGTCAGAGTCAGCCCAGTTTATATTGTTTTTCTATAAAGCATCAAACTATTTGTATGCATGATGAAACAGTTGAGCTGACCACTAATAGTAGTTTTCGAATGAAACCGTTGCTACATTGAGCTCGTTCGAGGGGCTGGGGAAATTTCACTAGACGATTAATGATTAAATTACTAATTAGACGAGTGGGTACTCTAAGCGTCGATAATTCATCCCATAATGCGGGATATTTGTGCGGCCAAATAATGAATTCTGCGATTGGCAGTTATTGATTACAACACGGCGGCGGCATAGTATAAAAATTGTATAGGAGAACATGAAATATCTTTTCGCCTCCCGTTCGCGTGTTAGGGCTTGCAGAATCCCGACCTTGGCCCGACTCTATGAAAGGCCAAGTGCTGGAGACACGTAGTGATGCAACTTAAGCAAATTTTTCGTTCCGCATTGGTCCCCTATCGACTCTATCAAAAATCTATTTTCAGCTAATCAACGTAAAATTTATTGACCAACAATCTACTAAATTTGTTGAGGCATATTTTTAGAAGCACATTTGGCTTACTTCGTGTTTAGTGAATTCTTATCGTAACGCATGTTAAGAAATTCCACGGCAACTCTGGCTACCAAATATAATTTTTGAAAATTTGCAGCTGTGATCAGGAAAATTTCAATGGTTTTGTCCTGACTGGTCCGCGGACATCACTACTGACGTGGGTGTATTTCAGAATAAGTGATATTGATTGGAATTTTAAAACTATGTACTTTATATCATTGTCGAACATAGTACCGAAAACTTATTAAACCACCTTCGGAAACGAATTCTTACGAAAACGCTACAGCTAGCTGACGGAGATGAACTAATTCTAAAATATTACTCTATTTTGGAGCTTATGAGCCATAGTTGCATTAGAGGTTAGTAATTGATTGTGCCGCGTTTGATGGCTTCTTCGTCAAGGATTTGTGTGAACAGGGGTTAAGTATCGGTAATTGCGATGAAAGCATGGAGCAAGCGATGAATTTGAATATAATTTTCCAAATAGTTGTTAGTTCGTATTTGTACTGGCTTCCCATATAAATATTTAATATGGGGTTGTGTGCATGACCGGAAGATTTCATAAATCTTAAACTGTGATGATGATTGTGCTTAGAATGATGGTTCTGGGGTGATATTTGTCATTAGTTAATAATAATAATAATCTTGTTATTATTAGGCTTTTGTGCTATAAAATTGGAAAAAGGTTCACTAACTAACCCGTGTGAGCGTCATATGTGTTTGTTTGGAGATAGCACCACATAGTTGTGCGGGTTCGTAAAAGTGTTGCAATCAATCAATCAGTCAATTGTAGATCTTGAAAGCACTAAAGAATGAATGGACTGGCCTGTTTTCGATAGTTAATTATTAATTCAAAATCCCGGGTGCTTCTTTATAACCATGGGGCTAAGATTTCTATTAACTCACTGATTTTGTGAATGTCGGTTGTGTGTCTACGGCCTCGCATAACAACGCCACCAAACTGTGTACCGATAATGCGTATATGAGCCGTTGCCGTGGTTTGGGGCTAAGTGCAGTAAAATGGGAATGAGTATTGCCTAGGCATGTTTCCATTGGGTCTAATCCGATCCTGTGTACGTGCACTGTATATAGAGTTTATATTATAGACTATGGAATGCGATACACAGCTTTATCGGAACCCAATCGGATCATGTGGTATTAAAAATAATATATATACAAACACATTTATACGGTAGGGTTTTGATTTCTATCGTATCCGCTCGAATCAAATACAATGTGAACACAGACCGGATCGGAAGGCATCCAATCGGATCGAGCGCCGTGTGAATATGGTCTTAGGGCCGTCTTTACCATAAACAAGAAAAGCATGCAGCGTGGGTTACTGCAATGCCTCGCTACGCCGCCAACGCTCAGAGCGTAGCTGCAATGCCGAGTTGACCAGGACCTAGTGATGCAGTGGTAGCCGCCATGGTTGGCACGAAGCTCTAGAAGCCCAGGCTGGTTCGTAGTAAAGATTACTCGCGGATGTTTGCAGTGATAATGAAAACTTTAAGTGATCTGTTGCAATGTCTTCTGATTTGCAATGGAAGGCTTAGTTTGTGTCCGTAGCGTTTCAGTATCTCTATTGAACCTTTTCAGGATTATAGAGTAACAATATTCAGTGTAATATCCATTGCAAACGCTGTGAAAACACCGGTTTAGCGCAACAGATGTACTTTGTACGCACAAGCGAAAGACAATATACCTGGTCTATTATAGTGGCGAGCTATAAAATTAGATCATGCTTATATAGTTGGATGTGACGGTTTTTCTTGGGCGGCTGATACATGAACTGACATGACAACATATTCTACAGCCCTTGATGCATCGTTACAATGCTCACTCCAGCTTAGTGAAAAACATATTGAAACAAATTTGTCATCTAGTCCACGAAACAATGACAATAACGTTATGTTGTTGGTTTTGGCTGTAAGTTGCCCATGTTGTCACTGCCCGAACACCTAAAAACGAAGCTGTTGTGCGACGTCGGATCTTCGAAGTGAAATATGTGAGTACGTAATAGTTGAGCAATACGCCTCATAGCTCTGTCGTAGAGCGTTGGACTTTCAATCGTTAGGTCGTGTGATCGAACTTGGGCTTGGTGACTCATCCCACCACCTCTTTGGGCTTGAACGGTAAATTTAGTCGCATTCTTGCGGAAATGACCGATTGCAAGAACGCCACACGTGACTCCAGTTACGAGTCTGGATATCGTGCTGCCCGAAAAGTTGGGGAAAAACGGAAAATCTCACTTTCCCGCTGTTTACAGCGGGCAAAGTCATTTTCGTATTTGTATGTATTACTTTGTATATGTAATACATAGATGGGCACATTTCAAAAGCTCTTCATCAAAGTGCCGAATGATTGTTGGCACTCTCTCTACAAACTGGTCTTTTTGTACCTACAGAGTCCTTCGAGAACGAGTTTGGTCGGCGAGGTTTCAGCCCGCCACGGGTAGTGAGTGTGCCAATGAGTTCGTAGGTAAAATTATTTTGGTCGTCTTGATTTTCAGGATCTGGCACGGCTCGGGTGTTTCTCAAGCTTGTCCCGTTCGGTTTTAGCAGACATATATTAGGCTCTCGCTCGGCTTGGCTCTTCATGAACTATGTCCTGCTCGGATTCCAAAGAAAAGTCAGGTTCGGCTCTTACGCTCCTAATAATATAACTTAGTAATAGTGAAGAGACCATAGTGTAATACAGAAACTACCAAAGGAACTGTATATAATTGCTTTTGGAGCTTTTAAGGTGATAGCTGAGGTAATCTTGACGATTCTTGCTATTGGCGGATGTTATAATTATATTTTGGTTTTGTGAGAGAGCTTTTAAGAACCGATTACAGCTTTTTAAGAAACACTTGGTTCGTCTTTAACAGACAGATCTTGGGTTCAACTCGGCTCTGCAGCCATTATAGGAGACCCGAGCCGAGTCAAGATTTTAAATTCTCACCTCTATTTCTAAGCATCTCACTGTACTAGCAGGGGCGTCGCAAGCTCCGCAAATGATGAGGCCCTGGCAAAAAGTGGAGGGGACCGGTTGTTTACATTCACTTTATTATAACCGTCTAGGCTGATTTTCTCGCGATTGTCAGTGAAAAATTCTTGGCACACCCCCTGCCCACCCATCTTGTGACGGCCCCGTATGCTAGCGTACATAGCGTACCTACAACACGAGTTGATAGTCTTTGATGCAGTGGTAGCGCACGTAGACGATCATGGTCTTGGACCCAGTCATGATAGTGAACCGGTTATGTTTGAGACTCAGTGACAAAGCCAGTTTCCTAATCCGCCGCTGTATAGCTATGTGAAGCCGTAAAATAAATGAGCTTGGAATGCAGTTAAATATTTGCAGTGTTTTTAAATTTTCGTTTTACGTTTTCTGTAGCGCCTTAGCTAGAGATTGCAATCGTCGTCAAAAGTAGGTGTTTAAAAGACATGTAAGACACTTGGCCAGGTCTTGGAAGTTAAATTGTCATCGTTCATTGTCGTTTGTACACCAAGACGAAGCAGTTCGAAAGTGCTTGCATAAAAAAGGATGTGATAAGGAATCCATACTGTTGTCCAGGGCCGTGCTTCCTGTGTCCAGGCTGTGCGGCATGGATTTGCCCAATAACGCATCCCAATACCTTTCTACTAACTCCCACCTTTCTCTTGAGGTTTCTTATTGCAAATTTAGAGCAATCGTCGTCGCAGTACTTGCCTTACCAGCCTCGACTTACCACTGTGTCTCTGTTAAAGAACTGTGCAGATAAATAAAAAGGCAAAAGATGCTGTTATGTTACTTTGGGTACAGTTCAGGGAAGAATGGCTTCGACATGTGAATAAAACCAGTCGACTCATGACAGCATTATAAACCGTGACCTGGTCACCCGGTCATGGATGTGACCCGACGACCCAGGTCCAGATCCACTGTGCTACCTGAAATATTGCATGTCGTTATATGGATAGCGGTGCTTCATATAGAGGTTTCTGGTCAGTTAACATATTGGCGCTTTCGAAATAGTAAGCTCGGTTACTACTTGGAGTCGGTTTCGATTGAATCTAGCAAATGGGTACTCGAGCCGTCGACTCCCCAAGGCTTACTCCCGTGTTTAGTACTTGGGCTGTTTGTTGGAACATGCCGTGGCAATGGCAAATTTAACTTACAGCGTTCATTTTACCCAACACCATTGCTCTTTTACCATACATGGTCGAGGTCCGAAGTTCTAAATCGAATAGCGGATGCTTCTGGAGGGGTCGTCTGCAGGGATAAGATCAGCGGCGGGAGATCCTCAGGAGGGAGATAAATTTTTGGAATTTTTTGAGACTCAAAATTTTTCTTAACTTTTGCCAATTTTCCCTGATTTCCATCAATTTACCCCAATTTTTTCATTTTCATTAGCCTGATTCGTACTAAAATTTTCCGCCTCTCAGGCGCGCGAGGTGGTCCACCCGAGTGGGAAAAGGGAAGGGTTAGTGGAATTTCAATCAGGTGGGGCTCAAACTTATCTAGAAATCTTTTTCATCGCAGCAGGCTTTTTAGAGCGAACCCTTTACCCGTTTGTCCCTCTTAGCTGCGTGTATGAATCTTTACATGCTTATACATAGAATCAGGATCATGTCTTATCATTGAAAAAATACGTTTTCGTCTCATTGAAGTATTAACCTCGAAAATCACGCAAATTTTCTATCTTCCCATGCAAATCTAGGCACTAATTTTGCTAAAATAATTTTATATAAAATCGGCAAAAATTGGATGAAAAGTGGCAAAAATCGGGGTAAAATTGGTAATAAATAGGCCAATTGGGATAAATTTATCGAAAATCGGCAAAATGGAGTGGGGTTGAGTTCCTAAAATTACAGAAGTCTCTGACCTTCGACACCTATGGATTGTACGCAGAGTCTTCACTGTCGGGCACGTTATGATATCCTCGGCGCCAACCCTCCAAAGCCGACGAACCTTCGACACCTATGGATTATACGCAGAGTCTTCACTGTCGGGCACGTTATGATATCCTCGGCGCCAACCCGCCAAACCCGACGAACCTTCAACACATATGGCTTATGTATACACAGAGTCTTCACTGTAGGGCACATTATGATTTTCTTTCATTGTCGTTTTGGCGCAAATATATCAATATCATTTCGTTTCGTAGTAAATATTGCGCTGCAAATATATTGCAACAATTCGAAAATGCAAAACATACAAATCGCAGAGTATCAAAAATACAATAAAATATGCGATTATTGATTTTTGGTGGCACGCTATTTTGCAGTTAAGCTCGCCGAATCCCAAAAACTCTGTATGGAAGAACCCGAGAGGCAATAATAAAAAGTTATTTGGCCGGTTCTACAAGCTTCCCGATGGCAAAATTATCATGATGACTCCAAAAGTAGATTATAGAGTGAAACTTTCTTGTATATTGATCATGCGAAACATGCATGGTCTAGTAATTATCAGGTTCGATATTTGCCTGATTATTGAGGAATTTTTGCGATGTTCTGATTCGGTAGGATATCTCGCGGTACCTTACTGGCACCGGACTGCCATGTGTATTCGCTATAAATAGGAATTGCTGGTACGTGGCGTGATTTTAACGATTTTACAGCATTCGTGAGGAAACTTACGAGGCGATTTACGATGTTTTAGAGTTAGAGGAGCTCATGAGATTGCAAATGACTGCTGGTTCTTCATCGTGCAGCGAACAGCAAATCTGCCAAAATTCCAAAATTTTACTAAAATCGGCTAGATATTAGATTCCGCAGTGTTCAATTTTAAAATATAAAGCAGAAAATGTTAGATAAACAAAATTTTACAGAATGACAATCCCGAGTCTTCGGACTTGAGGGCCATGGCCGTTCGGCCCATAACTCCGGAACGGTCCAGAATTTTTATGATGAGACGGGCCCCATTCAAATCCGACTAAAATTCAAGCACCTTTTTAGGAACACCTGAATTTAGACTAAACAATTTGGAATTGGTTACATTATACGTTGATGTCGCCGAGCTCCGGCCCCTGAAAGTCCCACGTTTCTTACCGCAAACCTGGATGGGCTCGCTCGAGAGCCCGGTTTCCCCGTGTTCGTCTTACCTCTTGGTATCAAAATGATCGGCTCGGCAGAGTCCGAATTCGAGGCACCTGCCTCTATTAGTCCACCGGCTCATTCTGGGGCCCCTTTCACGTGACACACTCCAACGTTTGCTTTCTTTCTTGTTTGTTTTTTTGGAAATCGGTACTATGTTGACTAGGTACTGTGACACACCACGCATGTATATATTAGAGAGAGTTACTTATAAATTAATATAAATAATAGTAAATATTATTGAGTAAATATAGCAGTATAGTAAAATTATAATTTTAATATTAGAGTATAATTATTAGTATATTTATTGTGTAAATATTAGGTAACTTCATGTTTTGTCCGCATTGGTCAAATGACATTCTGAATCAGACAGCAATGTTTGTGTATTATGGCATACGAGAAAGACGGTAATCGTGTTTTCACTTGTACGCGGTCAGCAAAGTGCGATGCTAAATCGCAAAACAGTGACTACGAACAGCGCCTACGCGTTCCTGCACAGTAAATCGTATACGCGTACATAAGGAAAAATCGTGACATGTTCCCGTCCATCGCTTTTACGATCGTGAACTGACTTGACAAAAGAAAAACCCCAGGTGTGCGCATCTAAGTGGACTCACGGATTAACTTATAGATGTTATCCTCCCGGAAGCCGGCTCGACAGATTATCTTCTCTGAAATTATATGTATTAACGATTATAGCAAACTTGAGTATCAAATTCCTCATGTTTGGAAGTTAACACTTTAGGTACAAATTTTAATGTTATTTTCAGATACAAACTTTTGTAAGTTTACAGACAATCATTTTCAAAAATTTTTACTCGTACCGAACCGGTCTTAAAACTTTTACCAGGTCCTTAAGATGCATTTAGGTGTCGAGGTAACGCTCTCCTTCAAAAGTGACAGTTCCCAAATGTAGTTCGAAGAATTTCATCTATTATCACTGAGTATAAAGTTAAGCCGAATAGACATATTTATATACGGAAAATAGCATATGTAACACAGCACATGCGCTGTCGCAATTTAAGACAATTCTTTGAGCTAAAGCAAGAAGTTCAAAGGCAAAGCGAAGAGTTAAAAATGACAGATAATATAAAAAATAAAACCTTGCAACAGTGAAGCAAGACTGCTGCTTCGACGTCTTCAACATGATACATTTTGTATAAAAAAATTGTGGAATCCAACAGCGTAAAGACCTGCATAGAAAGCAGCACAATTCAATGAGCTTAGATTGCAGTTTGGGTGCACAAGAAATGTTAATATGATTTGTGATTTACCGAAGTATTTACATTTTAAAGCCTTACACAGCGATCGGTCTATTCTAAAATAGAGAAAACACTAAAATTAAACTGAATCACAACCAGTTGAGAAATGGCCACTCGTGCTTAGAATTACGGTTCTTTATGCTCAGCAATAATGCGCTGGCTACTAAAAACGTATACTTTTCACGCATCGAAGTCCTACTCGCGATTTTGACAGAAAGCACCATGCCGTACGTTCCTAGACAAGCTAAAATAATATAGCAAGAATCAAAAATACTTATGATGAGCATTTTCGAACCCGTAATTACATGTGAAACTTCTGTTTAAAACAAACTATATGTGGCGGGAGGAAAATTACATGGTAATTCGAATCCAGCAATGAGATTCGTAAAGAATCGCCTGACGATCAAATCAAAGCAGTGCATCAAGCTGTGTGACGAGGCAACGTCGCAGCCATACATGTCCGACTTCCCAATGGGGTAGCGAACTGCATGCTAGAGGGGTGGCCCCACATCGCTGGTGGACAGGTCACCATAGTAATGTCGGTCCATGCCAACATCACGCCCCGTCCGTTATAACGCTACAAACAAGCATAGCCTAGAGCGGAGCCTACACCTGGAATTACTGTTTTAGAATATACATGCAAAAGCCTTAGACTTCCCAGCACGAGTTCGAGAATTTTAGTGGGTAGTTGGGAAGTCCACCAAGGTAACTGGGACCACGTAAGGAACTGCCCAAAATGCCGGAGTTTCGTCTTTTGTGGCGGGTTACTAGATGTGAATGTAGTGCACCAAAATCCATCATGCTCCCGGCCCTGTACCCATTGCAGTCAGAGTTGTTGCCAAAGAAACAAAAATTCGAAACCACTTCAGTAGATTGGTGTTGTGATGCATAATTATAAAGTTTTAATTCTCCCTTCACATGTTTAAAATCTGGGCCTCCGCGGGCCTGAAAAAAATTTCGCAGCCCGCGATTTAGGGCCTAGTGTCCTGTTTTTTAAATAACGCCCATACCTCTAACTGAACGTCCACGTATTTCGAATTCCCGTCCCATTGTGATGAAGGAGAATATAGAAGAAATATCTGCTCTAAAACACAAGTTAGCGTGATTTAGATGGAAGGCACATCATGATCACGCGCGCCTCTTGGCAAGCAAATATGTTTATTCAAAATAAAATACCATATAAAACAAAACACTTGACGATGAATTTGAACCACCAGAGTTTAAAATAAGCTTGCCGTACATTTACATATAAATCGACTGTCATGCACATTTTAAATTTAACTTTACAGACATTATCCACAGTAACCTCCTTCCCAATAACATTTTCAGAAGAGCATTTTTCCATCTAGTATATGTCCTCTTTCCATTTACTAATATAGGTTGCAAATCATGGACTAACACTGTTTTTCCAAGACCAAATTGTCCAGTCCAAATTAATTTAAGGGCATCAAACAGGAGCCGACAGCGAAATTTTGTCGTTTTTAAGGTAAATTGTGGTATTTTGGGTAGCCAGAATCACACTCAACCACTTAAGAGTATCCAAAAATAAACTTTACCTGCCCCTACCCAATATCTATATTCTGTCGTATTCTTCTTATTTATAAAATACCAAAGCTACATTAGATTGAAGTGTTGTTTGTTCTGGTGGCCCTTTTTGGGGGAGGCAGCATCTGTTTTGGGGGAGGCATTGCCCCCCATGCCTCCCCTGTCTACGGCCCCTATGGCCCATATTACAGCTGCAGACAAGTTATATACATATACACACAATCATTCACAAGCAGACTCTTTAATTTTCTCAACCGGTCCCAGCCGGGTCATTTCGAAGTGTTTCATATTACGGACGGCCCTACCCGCAGTTGCTCTCCTCTAGTGCACAGCTGCATCTAAGTGATTTTAAAAAAGTGACATATATAAACACTCAAAAAATTTCAGTTTCACAGATATATAAGGTGTCTCATAAGTAACGCCACAACTTCACACTGTTGCTGCGACGGACATAACATGCTTACAACGCTAATACTTTCAGGAATTATAACCGAACATTTTAAGATTTGATCTAATAGGTTCCGTAGCAGACTTTCCCCGAACAGGGAGACCACCGACGGCATCTGGTGATGCTCTGAATAAGCATGATTATTTATGACCGCAGGGTTGAATTTTGTGAAAACTGGTTACAACGTCGTGACGTTTATCCGGACTTAATAGCTGACGAAGTCATTTGGTCCGACGAAAGCAATCTTAAACCGCGTTAACCGGCATAATTGTGTTTATCGGCACGCAGATAACTCTCTTAACACTATCAAGTTAAACTATGTCAATGCCCCTGGTCTGCCAGTATGGGTCGGCATGTTTTTTTTCGATAGTACTGTGAATGCAGACAACTATCTAATGATGCTGAGAAATGAAGTGTTTCCTAACAAGAGTTAGCAAATATTGACAGGCTTCACTTTATACAGGATGACAAGCCGACTCATTTTGCGATGGCTGTGCGCCGTTGGTTGAACGAAACCTTCCCTGACCGATGGCTGGGCCGCCGACGCAGTGTCAAATGGCCTGCTCGTTCTTTCGATCTAAACTGTCCCGACTTTTTTCTATGGGCAGATATGAAGAAATTATACAAAAGCAGGCCACAATCTCTGTTGTGCCTGAAAGAGGCTATTTCGGAGGAGGCCTTCCCTTCTGGAGCCTGACATCGTTCGAAAAGTTTGCCCAAGTGCGCGTATTTGACTGGAAGAATGCTATGATATTGGTGGCAAAAATTTTCGCACTTAATGCAAGTCTTATTCATGAAACAGCTAAATTATAGAAGAGAGTAGGTGCAGACAAAACCATTTTAGATATGTTTATCATTTGGCGTGCTGGGTGACTTTAATGCTGGGGCGTTACTTAAAGGACATCCTGTACATAAAAATAGATTGCAGTGACTATAAAAAATATAATAGTATTAGTGTTGAGATCATAATAAAGCTTACAGCATAAAATGTCTAAAACGAACTCGTCATTTACTAATAAACAATATAGTAACACCTTACATAAACAAGTTTCTGTCGAATATTTTTATCCCGACTACATTAACAACTACTATATGAGTAAAAACTGTAACAGTTAAGTCTTTTATCTTTACGCAATTTAAACATACTCGGAAAACACCTCAGATTAAAAATGAATTCATAAATTTATAAAATTTTCAGGGAATATATTAATTTGTGTTTCATTGAATGAAACCAAAAACGGGCCACATTTTAGCGAATAATGATACTGCAACAAGTTATCAACCGTTGTGCCTCGTTGTTGAAAAGAACTAAAACCAACTTGTTAACGGCAATCATATGGCAATCGCTACAGAAAATAGACTTCTACGAAGTAAGTACTGATGTATCAATAATCCAGAAGAAATGGGCAGTTGTCAACTTGTAAACAAACACACGCGGAAAATTATTGAAAATATATCACTCAATTATTCATGGGCGGCGTTCAGAAGGGCTGGTCAATTATCCTCCAATATTTAGCAGTTTTATGTTACCAGTTTTATGGATTTATTCGTAGCATATTCGAGTAAATCACGGTAAAATGCGTAAATGCCTACAGAAGACCAATATTCTAAATGAGTAAACTTGATTTTGTGGTTGTGCGCCAGTAAATGAAAGAAAATTCGTTTTTATCCCGAACTAGTGCAAAGATTATTCGCGCATGAACACGTAAATAAGAAAGTTTCTCAACTTAACTGTATGCATGCACAGTGACATGCACCGATAAGAGTCGAATTCGACCGCAGCCGATTATAATGTGATACATAACTTAATCGCAAATGGACCAACCGCGATGATATGCAGTTATTTCTGCATAATACGTGAGTTCACTTTAGGTGCGTACACCAAGATTGCTCTTTTGTCAAAATCGCGAATTGATTCGTGCAGAAATTCACGTTCACATTTTCGCCATTGGTATTCGCATTTTTGTGAAAGCGAACACGGGCTTCGTGATGTACGAATGCAATTTGCGTTCGCGCACATTTGTCCACTTCCCACGTTTGTCCGCGTTCATCAAATGACATTCTGAATCAGGAAACTATGTTCGCCGTCTATTCGTTTTTATAGCATACGACAATAACACGACGGGTAATCGCGTTTTCACTAGTAAGTGATTAGCAAAATGCAATGCTAAATCGCAAAATAATGACCGCTAACAGATCCGCCTAGGCGTTGCTGCATTGCAAATCGTATAATCGTACACAAAAGAAAAAGGTGTTTTGTTCGCGTTGATCACTTTTACAATAGTGAACTGACTTGGACAAAAACAACAAAGGTGTACCCAGCTAAATCGGACTCATGAATAAATCAACACTATTTGTTATATGCATAGTGGTTAAATCATTACATTTGTGCATGTGTTCATATCAACTGAAATAGCCTATTCAGACGATAGCCAAGACCTGAAAAAGCGCTTGTACCATCAATCAGTTCAGCCTACAACACGCGTTGTTTTTATGAACTCAGAGCAAGAAACAAGTTTCATCACATAATAGTTACTTGGCACGTGTAGTAGCGCATGTGAGGTGATAACAAAATATTGTTTAAAACATTATTAACAATACATTTAAGCACATTTCGGCAGCCTTAAAATAGTAAATGAAAACAATTCACTAAAAACTTCCAATATACTTTTGGTATGACTGACATAAAAGCATCCGAAACAACAAAACACACAAATTTAAATCGGCTTCATCGATGTTAATGACATAGTTTGACGTTCGGGCATCATTATATGAACATGTCATGTAAATGCTAGCAATGGCTGGTGCATCCAAAAACAAAATTGCAAAACTACACGTTTTATAAGGCGAAAGCTAAAATTTATTGCTGGCGTGCACAGGACAGGACATCTTGACAGCAGGTACAGTGAAGATACGAAAGCAAATATATCGCGAACCGTGCGCAAAAACTTAACAGGTGTTTCCGAGAAGCCACTTTGTTTGCCTAAAAACGCTAAAACAGAAAAAGGAAAGAAAAGAATGAATGACAGTAATCTGTTAAAGTAATAGCAAAATAGCATTCTCCAAATCATCACTTTATGATACTTGCATAGTATATTATCTATGTATCGTCAAGATTTAGAATTCTTTTTACAAAAGTCCGGTAAATTTGGCAATTAACATCTAGTGTGTCTCCAATATATATATCTAGTTAACCCAGATCTTGATCTGTTCTTTCTAGAAATTGTTGTTTCTTAGGACATAAATTTATCGCAAAACCAACGAATTTAAACGTATTCACTGAAAAATCTTAAATTTATAAAATTCTTAGCTGATGCTGCGCCCACCGTTAACAGTGAAATGATGAACATTGAAAAATCTTCAATACGATAGATAAATACATAAATGAATTTACAAGATGATCAATAAACGATAAACCCAAATACTGCTACAAAAAATGCATACCAGTTTAGTAACATGTTGCACACCTAAACTTTAACAAACGACATATATCATACATGCTCAAGGTCAGAGTTCTCTGGAGAGGGGATAGCCTGGTCATCGAAAGGGTGGGGCGGGATGCGCACCTGTTGTTGTCCCCACAAAAAGCACCTAAGAGCGGCGCCGTCAAGAAATGGGTGAGAACCGCACCTCAGGGTGGGGAGTAACCCCTATGGACATGTATGATATATCAGAGAATACCTGGGCTCGAAATTTACCGAACCGGAACAGTCGATTTAAACCCGATCCGAAACCCGGTCTTCGAATCTTATGTATAGAAAAGCATATGAAGGAAGAAACGAAAGCGCCGTGGATTTAAGATGTCTTAAAAAAATTTTACATTACGCATGTGTTGCGATGACACTGTTGCATCTTTGGAACTTCGAAGACTGGGGAGGCTAGTACTGTTTATCGATCAATGTGTCCGTTTTTTTGGCGCGAAAACAAAAGATACCTTGCGCAATACAGCCTTTTGTAAACTGCGTCAAAATGAATGTATTTGTAACGCATCGAGCGGAGACTAGACAACTGCGCTCTGTAACCAATCGCCCCCCTTTACTAGACATACGTGTGTTACATGTTATTACGTAGTAAACCTGAAATTATTGGTTTATATGGTTCTAAAAGAAAATAAAACGCATGCTATGATTTTGTAATCAGTGGTCAGACAGCGTTGGGCAACCAGTATCTGTTAAGTAGATGATGATTATTTTCTGGCCAGAATGCTATAAATGACACAAACTGATACTGTTCCCTACAGTTTCCATAAATACAGTTCATTACCAACAACGCTGTTTCTTTTCTTGCTGCGTTGAAGATATGTTACATTACTCCTATGTAGACTGGTTTACAAAATTTTCAAGCGTATTGGCTGGTGCATCAGGCAATTTATGTTAGTCAACCTTACGGGTAAGCACTTCTAAACATTCCATACTGTCTTATGCATATTAAGTTGGAACCGCGCAATTCGGATATACGCCACACATCTCTGAATGAGTAAAACAGTTGCTACAAGTGCTCAGCTGGATTTGTTTTGTAAACAAACTCCTGTAGTGTCAAGATGGAAAAATTCCTACTGAAATTATGTGTTCTACTTGTTTGTGATAAAACTTGATCGCTATGTACACAGTTTGCACCATAAATCACGAAATAAATGTGGAGAATTTTAAACAAAAATTTCGCGCCAGAATTACGCGTCCGGTTGGCTTTTGCGTTTTACCGAAACCGCAACCAGAACACGATTTTCGCCGGAACCGCAATTCGTTATTTCCGGATATATATTTCCAGTTCCGGCTAGTTTTTGCCGGAATCAAAGTTTTGGTTTCATGTCCTTTGGATATCTGCGCAGCTCTTTTGTAACACCAGTTTTTCAATTCCAGGTAAAATCAGGTAACCAGCTAAACCGCAACTGAAGCACTATTCTTGATAATATTTTATAACATAAAAAAATCTATTATGCCGTTGACAACGGTTGTATTCGCTCAGATACCTTTGGTAAGCCTTTTTAATTTCCCAACATATATTTATCAAACTACTGAATAGTTTCTAAGGGATGATAAATAAAACTAATCGATTAACCATTAACATATTTTATAATTTTTGAAGTACTATGTAGTCCAGGATTTGTTAACTATGTCGTTATTTGAGTTACAGTGCAACGGTAACGCGCCCTCAATAACTTGCTTCAAACTAGCGACAACTGCTTGTGAGACCATAACATAAGACAATTCCGACTATTACATTGCTGGGGACTGTCTAGCAACAGTAATTTACTCGGTGACAGCAACTGACGCTGTGGCAAGGGTTGCTAGATTGTGTTTGTCGTCTACTTTTAGGTTCGAAATTGTGCTTCCTACAGCAAGACAATACACCCGCAGCACATATTAGTTGCTTCTTCTCACAGGCGTGGAAATGTAAGGGCTTACTTGCTAGGTGGAGGCATAGGTGGTGTCCAAAAACTGACAAATTGTCTTTTTCAGTTAATCATGTCAGTTTTAGGAAACTGGAGGAAACTAACTTTATGAGCTGTAAAGTTTTAAAAACAGCTCGCATTTTGGTTTGATAGTGGAAGTTGAAATATTGGCGGTTACTTCCAGTACGATTTGTCCTCTAGTCATACAGGAGTAGTTATTGGTAACCTATTAACATAAGGTAGGAGGTAACATTCGAGACATATAACATAACAAGAAAATTATTTTTTTTTATTTTTAATTGTAGGGCCCCAGTGTTGCCAAATTGGCTGCTTTCGAAGTGGACACAGTTTCATTAATCGTAGGTATCCAGCTACCCAACTCGTATTGGAAAATCTATATGTAACCATCAATACACAACTAAATATTAAAACGGTTCGTGTACCCTCACTTTTTTACTAGGTTGTGTACCTTGTGGGGTGCTCCAGCACCCCCATCGGAAAAACTCAATACGCAGTACAGTTCTAATACACTTATTAATGTTCACGACAAAATTCATATTTTTGAAACTATTCATATTAAAATTGTTTCATAATGAATAAATTCAACAGTTTCCGCACAAAATTTTTTGGTGCTATTGGCATATAAATTTTCCACATGCGCTACACCGTGTCTTCGACTTTCGGTCACGGCTTCTTGGACAGTCGGAACAGCGACCTTGTTTGGGTTTTTCCGTTTCGATTACCGTGTCGGAATCACCGGACATTTCGCTGACCGTTTTAACGTTTAGCAGTTGCATCGCCTGCCTAATTGTCTGACGGAGTCCTGTAATTTTGGCTCGGCGAGAAACCAAAGGCAAAATGAGCTCATATGATAGTTCTTTTTTGAAGTTATACTGATCTTTTTCATTCATCATATGTATGGCAAACAACACACCGGGATCGCATATAGTGAAGTAAATGCTGTATGGCCACCTTCTGCACTTTCTTTTGGCGCACAAGCTTATCTAAGTTATCTACCCCGCTCTTGGTTTCATTGTAAGCAACCACGACGTCAGGCTTTTGGTCGGGCAGAGTGTTCTTTTCAAACATATGTAATGTTGATAACAACAGAACGAGCTTATGTCCTTTGTCCCAAAACGAACAAAGCGTGCGATGGTCACTGTAGAAGTGCTTACCGTCACCTTTGACCCTGTTAGATGTTGAAAGGGCTGCTGGGGGAATTTCTCTTTTGTTAGAGCGCAAGGTCCCGAGGACGGTGGTATTGACTTTATATAGTCTATCCGACAGAGGAATACTGGTGAAAAAATTATCGCACGTAATATTTCGTCCGGCTCCGAGATAATTTTTTGCAAGCGTCATTACCATTTTTTCTCCAAATGAGTCACCTTGATCTCCAGGCATCGTGTTCTTTCCAATATAGACAACACATCTGAGTGGCACATAATTTTTGTCAGTTATCCAGAAAACCTTTATACCAAACTTGCCAGGTTTGGAGGGTAGGTATTGTTTGAACGACACTCGTCCATGGAATTCTATTAGCATTTCATCTACAGTAAGAAACTCGCCAGGTGAGTACAAGGACACAAGCTGCTCGTTGAATTTGTCCACGATAAATCGAATTGGTGCCAGTTTGTCGTCTCGGATTCGTCGTAAGGGATCATCGAAACGCAGAACCGCTTTCACTTGAGCAAACCGCTTGTAACTCATGGCGGCACGGAAGGCTGGATGACCGTCTCGTTCGCTCCACAGCTCTCTAGCTCTTCTGTGGGGGCTTTGAATGCTCCTAAAATAACGTGGTTATAAAACCGTTCTGCTACAAGTTGAGCTCAGAATAAGCAAATAAGCGCATAAGAATATCCGACTCACATACAGCTGAGCGTTACGTTAAGTAGTAAGGGGGTCGAGGAGCCCCACTGTTCCGGGTCCACGGTTGTCCGGCCAACGGATAGGTAAGCAACTTCTGTTCATAACTAAGAAAATATAAAGCCCGTGTACATACATTAGGTAAAAGAAAGGAAACATTATCAGGTTTTCGCCCTGCACGAATTAGAAAAACTTGGAGGTATACGACACGTGCACTGACACAATTGGAGATAACACGTTTGAATCAAAACAGATCTCCAGGAATACAAATTTACTACTACTTACCTGCTAGAAAATGCAATCCAAGAAACGCTTCTATTTCGCAAGCATCTGTTTTGTGCCACGGGATGCCGGATGAGGCTGCTTGTCGTCGGCCTTGCAAATTTCTGTAGATAACCGTATGATCGAGGATTTCTTGAAAAATTGCATTAAACGCTTCTCTTCTGGACGTCGGATTCAATCCTACTCTGAATCCCTGGCGCCCATGAAAGATATTACGCGCCGGTTCTCGGCCAACAACGGATCGAGTAGTATACCAAAGCATCCCGCTTTTAGAAATAAGAGATGAATCAGGAACGTCCGCTTCGTCATCAATGTCTTCGCCATGTTCGGCACAACCATCGATAGGAAACACACAGTCTTCGCTCAACTCGTCATCTTCATATTCTAAATTCGGGTCGTCAACAGGCTCTGCGGAAGATTTTGGTTCTTGAAGTGCCTGCAAATCGTCATCCTCGATATTATCAATTTCGTTTTCGCATTCGGAGTCAGAATCTAAGGCATAGCTGACCGCTTGTTCAAGTGTCATTCGTTTAGGGCGAGACGCCATTGCACAATTTAGAAAAATTTATGCGATACGCAAATTAGTTGAGATAACTTTATATGATTACATAATTATACAATATAGTTTTATCTATGAAAATAGGTAGTACAACAGTATAGCACAGCAAAAATTGAAATTTTCAACTAGCTACTATGGGAACCTGTGGCCTGGTTGCACAGTAAGCAATGAAAATAAAATAGCGATGGCGGTAGTGAACAAGCCATCTTGTATTGCGATACACACGAAAGCAAAATCCGAGTTTGACCTCTATCAAGTTCCGCGGACAAAATGATCCAGCCAAAAGCGGCTCAGGAGACCCTCGAGCCACCCAAAACTGACACAGGAGACCGTGTGACCCAGCGATTAGTGGTTCATTTCTGTTGATGTTATTACATTTACCTATCTTTTGCCATTATGAAAATTTTATGTTCAAATACAACAGAAAACAAGAACGGGGTGCCTGAGAACCCCAACGATACAGAACAAACATTTCAGCTGTAGCACACGACAGAGATAAATAAACAGTATGACTCACACATCATTATAAGCTACCAACAACATCAGAAAAAGTCATGCAACGACGAAGTCAAATCTTCCTCATTTGCATAGCAGCAGTGCTGTGAACTTACTTGGGGTGCTCAGGCACCCCAAGGGTACACTAACCGTTAAAAATGCCAAAATTATACAATTTTATGCCCTAATTTGGCATTTGTAGCCCTGTGTAGCACCGCAATGGGGGAGCGAAACACCGAACGTAGCTTTAAACAACGAAACCATCGCGTTTAACTGGTAAAATAAATCTATATGCCCATAATTTGCCCCCTCCCTTCCAACAAACCCGACAATCATTATATCTTCTTTTAACTTTACCTTATTGATAAGACTAGGTTGCGGTTCCGGCAAAAAAAATTGAAATTCCGGTTCTGGTTACTCACTGATATATAACTGGGAGTAACCGGTATTCCGGTTCCAGCGAAAATCGTGGTCTGATTGCGGTTTCGGCAAAAGGCAAAAACATACCGCAACCCGAATTCCGGTCTAAAAAATTTTTTTACATTCTTTTGCTTCATCTGCGGTGCAAAAATATGTCATATATACACAAAGATCAAGTTCCAATACAACCAAACAAAACAAGACTATGAAACGTAAGTAGAAGACATAATTTCAGTGGGAGGTTTTCATCTTGACCTTGTGGAAGTTTGGCAGCAAAACAAACCCAGGTCGATGCTTGTAGCGGCTGTTTTACCCATTCAGAAATCTGCGGTATATGTTAGAATTAAAGCGGTCCAACTTAATATGCACAACAGATGATGGATTATTTAGATCTACTTAGCTGGAAACTTGCTTAACACAAATTGCGTGAAGCACTGGCCAATGCGTTCGTAAACTTAGTCAGTCAACATTATAGTAAAGTAGCATATTTGCAACACAGCTAGAAAATGCGTTGTTGTTATTGAACAGTATTTATTGAAACTATGCGAGCAGTATCACAGTTCATCTCATATATATCATCATCATTGGCATTCTGCTCCGCAAAACCATGCCCTTCATTCGCTTGTCGGCCCAGGCATGTTCAGCGATATCGTGCCATGTTGGCTTTAGATTGTTGTTTTTCGCAGTCCAGGTAGTCACTATAGTCCGGTCGATACACCCGAGCCTCGGTCATGAATCCGACTCCCCTTGATCCGCCCCAGCGATGCAGGCTCGGCGATGCCGAGCGATGTTCGCCTCAGATATGTCCAGACCGCTGAAATCGCATCGTCTCCCGCTAAAATCCAGTGCCCTCGCTGCGGTGCATGTCTTTTTGTGGATGACCAACGTGTTTTCCGATTTGAACTCCGTTTGGCAAAGGATTTTCGGCATTCGCAGTATTCATGTATCCGACGCTGGTGAATGGCGAGACTCGCTCTACTCTTGCATACTTTCCCGCATCCTTCCCGTTTGCATTGCAGAGGAGGTGCTTCCTCTTGGACGGAGACGTTTCTTTGCAATTGTACTTCACCTGGCGGGAGCTTCCCCTTCTGCCGCTCCCATTTGTCCAAGTGGACTATTCTGTCATTGACCATTTTCTTCCACTGCATCCGATTTTGAGCTATCCTTCCAGTTTATGTCCAATCGACTCCCGCATCTTTTAACAGTTGTTTCGAGAACAATAGTCTCCCTTTTATTCCCTGGAGCTTTACGAAGAGGCCCGAGCGTGCTGAACCACCCCAGAACAGCTGTTTTTGTTTGCCGGGAATCCTCCATGCGGACGACGTGATCTATTCGTTCCAGGCAGCAGTTTCTCCACTTTCCGTCCTGTCTCTCCATATGAATCGATAGCATCGATCTATCCAACTCTGGAAAACCTTCTGATTTTCTTGTACCAGGTGCTTGTTGCGCTGTCGAAAAGGAGAGCGCTTTCGACGCAGGCTTTTGCCACACGAGCTTGGGCCTTCTTTGTCACTTTAGATTTTGTCAATTGGCGCTTTACATATTCAGGATCGCCCGCAAGAGGCCCTCGATGTGATGCTGTTTAAGCATATGTCTAGGTACGGCTACGCCTGGACGACTCCGTCGTGCCGAGGGAAGTGGGTCGGTTTCTTCTCACATCGAAATTGTCTTCCATTTCCCTAGCCTTGTGCATCTTTCGCCGCACCGCCACGCAGGGGCGTCCGTTACCCGCTTGCACCAGTCTGGGTGGGAGGCAAAACACGGGCACAGCGTCTCATTTATTATACTCTGATAAGAAAATCATCATCATCAAGCTGACGAGCACTGGTTGTCTTAAACAATGCCTCTAACCACTGATCAGAAAATTATAGTATACCTTCTTTTATTTTCTTTTAGAACCATATAAGCCAATAATTTCAAGATTTCTACGGAATAACATGCAACAAACGTATGTGTCGCAAAGACAAGCGAAGAATTTTTTGATCTGGGGATCCAAAAACTGACATCTTGATCGAAAATAAACGTTATTAGCTTCCTCAGTCTTTTCAAACTTCCAGAGAGACTATAATGTCATCGAAATATATTAAGTAATTTTTAATATATTTTAAATGCAATGTACTTTAATTTCTTCCTTCATCTGTTTTACTGTATAAGTTTCAAAGACTAAGTTCCGGCTCTAGATCCGGTTTAAATGGACGGTTCCTGTTCCGATAAATTTGGATTCATTCCCATTATTCCCTGAAACATACATATATCTCATACTTGCTCAAGGTTCGAGGCCCCAGGGATGGCATACATAAGATTAGGGATATACCGGGGCTTAGCCCCGGCCCCGGAGCAACAAATTTAACCCCGGGCCGGGCAACGTCGAAGCAACGGCCCCGGTAAAGCTAAAATTTAAGTGCCGGGGCTACTGTTTCATAAAAATTACTTTTGGTACCAAATTAGTAGAACAGATAAGCAATATGGAGCATTAGCTGAAGGTATAATGCTCGCTACAAACTAGTACAGTACAAATTCCACATCACTTTCCTGAAACTGTGAAATTTAGCTCATAACGCACAATTAATTAAACTAATAAACTAAAATGTTAAAACGATTTTGGGTTGAATCTCTGATATTTCAACAAGATTATTACGTTGGACAAAATTTGGATATGGTTTTTTGACGAAAATATTTTTGATCAAGGATGTTTTAATACTAATAATTAAACAATAGTTTCGCTTTGGTATATTTGCATACATGCCAGTGGGTAGACCCCACCACGAGTGGGTAACCCCTACTAGCTGGCTAAATTTTTCTGGGTAGGGGGTTGATACGGTAGGAGGACCTTTTTTTGGTAGCCGGCGTCAAATTTTCTCTATGAGGTTCACATCATCCCTCGGGAGGGGGCTCCGGATTCCCGGGGAGATTTTACTCCCTTCCACACCCTGTCGACATGTATGTATATGCGGTATTTTTGCTCTTTAGGCGTTGGAAATTCGAACATATAGAACTTTTTGGCTAGCCCAGATGCCAGTCCCGGCCAGGTAGAATTATTGCCCCGGTAGAACACTGCATAAGTGTTGTAAAACTTATGTAGTGTTGTACATAAGGACTTATGTAGTGTTCTATATAAATGTGTATCGACACGTGACGATAAATATGCATGTATATATTATACACATTTATATTTGTGCACGTATCTTAATAATTTGTGTATGTATATATAAATACCAAATAACAGATTGCCATTTGACATTTAAGCAGATTGAGATATTGCGCGGCATAGTACTTAGCACACCTATGCATACACTTTAAGCATACATATACAGCAGTAATTCAACAGTGCCACTTGGGTTAATATAGTGCTAATACAGATAGTATATATGTCCTAACAGCGTAGTAATACTATAAATTGTTCTGTGCAATGTATTAACTGAAACATCAATTACAGCAAAATTCAATAACAAACATCTATTTAGCTCAGGCCTTAACCGGTACTTAGCTATTAGCAAACAGAATTTTAACCGTATCGTACATTTAGTATACATATACACAGTAATTCCATTTTGGTAGAAAAGGTTGCTTACAAGCTCAGATCGTCGATAGAACGTAAAAGTTAAACTAAATATTTATCACTTCGCATTGTAAAAACCAAGTGGACACTGAGGGAGTACTCTTGGCTTGCAGGATGTTCGCCTTTCATTATATGACACCGGCAGACAATTGCGCGAAAACTGCTTACAAGCATCATAGAATGTCCAAAAGGAACTAAAAATGCAGGTCATTTCAATCGTGAGTGGCAAACTAAACCGGGAATAGTTGAATAGTAAGCTTTGAATGAAATGAAGTCTAACAGCAAAGACCATTTACAATCCAGAACGATAAAACTTTGATTTGAGATTAAACAGGTGTTTTAAAAAAGAATTTGAATATAATAAAAATGAATAAAAATTTAAAAAATGATTTGTGATTCCTTTCAGCCGTTAAAACTTTTTTGTTTTCAACCAAACTTGTTTGACGTATGTATCGTATTACTTAGGTACACATCACTATGTAACAGTATTAAAAATACATCCCGTACTAAACCGGGAACCCGACTTGAAATGACATGTTTATCACCAAATTTGAGCCAAATCGAATCGTGATAGGCAAATTAAACAACATCTATATGAGAAAGTAGATTTGTTTCCATTCGTTTAAAACCGGACGAACTGCTCGCACAATGAGTGAAAACGAAAGCTATTACCGAAATTCCATCATCGACAGTACGTGATACGGAATTGGCATTGTCGATGAAGAAGGCACACATTCGAATAACAGGTGGTTTGATTTAGAGTTAAATAGCTTAAATTTTACCGACGTATTCCGTTTGGAAACGCTGTTTTGAATTACAAACATCTATCTGTTCATTAATCTTGTTACTCTGTCAATTCTATAAACTGAAAGTATTACTGAATTTACAAGCTGACTTCCCAGATAGAATGCTGCGTGTGAAACCCGCCCCGTGCTTCACCGGGAATGATGACATAAAAGCGAAGTATAGGTTTATGTGCCCCAGGTGCGTTAAAGCAGTGCCCCGTAGAGAAAAATCACGCCTAGCTATTCATCAGTATTTTTAAATTTATATCAAGTTTTGTGACAAATTAACGTGACAATCTGTTCACATAAATCGCTCGCCGGCATATTACCTATAACTAATTTTGTTTCCAGTTACCGTAACTCTCGTCAAGAATCGTGTGCACCACAATTTATGGTGCAGCCTTTTAACTAAGCCTTCAACTTTTTCAAACTCGCGTCACGCGTCACTACTCAATTTGGCGGAAATGATACACAAGAACAAAAATATTTATCATGTCGAA
This sequence comes from Trileptium ribeirensis, assembly GCA_030248225.1. Classification (NCBI taxonomy): domain Eukaryota; kingdom Metazoa; phylum Nematoda; class Enoplea; order Enoplida; family Thoracostomopsidae; genus Trileptium; species Trileptium ribeirensis. Next base: position 27,703 of record JASANE010027485.1, read on the forward strand.
CGAAGCACACTTTCTTTAAGTCAGCATGACAATACATGACATTGTGGTTCAAATATGTACGTTAGTCTACAATTTAGCACTAGTATATTTGGCTGATTTTAAATTTTGCGTAGATATTTGGCATTGCCCTTTCTCCTACCAGAATTAATGTATTTCACTGTAGAAAAGCAAAACACTTGAGAATAACTACACTTAATACTACTGATTTTGATATAAAATATCTCATACATAGGGCTATTTAAAAGAGCCTGATAATTATAATACAAACCTTTCGGAAAGTTATGGCAATCTAGAAACCTGCATGCAAATGCCAAAGTAATTTTCGGTGCTTTCACAGCATTACTGCTGCAACGACCCATACAATAAGCTTTATTATGCCAAAGATTCGCAGCGAAATATTAGATGTGGCTTCAAGTAGTAAATGGATGATCGATAAAGAAAATTAAATTTTTACAAATTAAATTACAATTTTTCCATCTCCCGCGACTACATTATATCAAAAATAAAATAACATTCAAGCAATGAAGCGTTAATAAAATAACAGAGAAAAAATTAAAGCACACCTTTACACGTTGATTCAATTCCAATAGGCACAACGACAAAGCTCATCCGATGCTATTTCCGACTATTTCCACATATTTTTATACATTACAATTTATCAAACATCCAAAAAAACAACAGCTCTCGGTCCCTGACCAAACACGTTTTCTACTGCGCGTGCTCAGGCTATTTAGTATTCAATTATTGCTTCAGAAAACATCAATGCTTCCGTCACTGTATTAGAAGGAATCCAATGAGTTGTACAATTAATTGCAAATATATATACGGAGCATGTTTATGTACATACTTACGGCAGGAAATTTTGGCAAAAATTAATGTGGACTAGAAATCAGTTTAAAACTTCAGCTAAGCTGATTATTGATGTAGGGTATGCCACAACTAAATCCTAAAACTGTCCTTAAACGTATCCTAATATAGCATTAGACAGTATACAACAAAATCAATATTTAATCACCTATCGAACAGATACTTTTGAATCCCCACAATAACTAAATAATTAGTAAGTCTATACAACGCTTACAGCAATTGCAGTTTAAATACAATGGTTTTTATTTAATATTTTTTAATAAAAACGAAATGAAATAAATGTAAGTTAAATGACGTTTATAGCAACAACGGTGCTATAAAATATATACATTCCTGGACATCCCTATAATATATACAATACGCTATATATACATTCCCGGACACCCACAAACTCACATAGCGCGAATACAACATAAATTTCAGAGCACTCACAATATTTGTGCTAAATATTTGGCAATAATATGCCATTTTTAACATAATTACTCTAAATATCTTGAAGTCCATAAGTTTCCTAAATTATACTAAATAAGATATGCCACATTTTTGCATTAATTATTAAGTTTAAAGTTTAAAAGAATTAAGCTTAAATGAAAATTTAACCATAATAGTGCAAAATACGAAATAGCCTTTATACTTTGTTTTTGCTACTAAGACTAATTTATTATATTTATATTTAAGCATTGCTTATAATTAATACAACTTAATTTCAAATTTTTCAAAAAGTTTACAGTAAGCATACCTGCGCTACTACAGATTAACCATAATTAATAATAATAGATTTTTATTAACCATAAAGCAATTCTAGATAAATCTATTCGACATAAGCGTTTTCTATAGATTTATAATTTTATTTTGGTAATGCTTTTTTAATAGAAACTGTTTTAATTGTATGTATGTATGGTCTTTGGCAATCTAAGCAACGATTGATGGAAGGACTGAGTACGAAGCTTTAAAGTACGGAAAGCCGCATACGCTGAGGAAACAACATACTTTTTCTTCCTCTTCCGTTCGGTCAGCCAGTAACAATGGATGCATTATAGGATTATTATGAAATGTTGGCGTACTCAATCCCCATACATAACAATAGTTTAAATATTTTCACATAGACCTAGCCACAGAACGCATAAAGTAAATATTGTATGAATATCGTTTTACAGCGGTATAAACGCTTTGTAAAGTATATTTTACTGAAAAAACTCTTACAATAATTTAGGTTACACCACATATCAATCTACATATCCACATCAGAGACCAAACGGTTAAAAAATTTTAATGGTGAGCATGGCATATTTAACGCACCTTAAGTGTATTTATCGAATCCATGAAATTGGTACCCAATGCGGGTCAACTTCTAATGATCGTACAGCATCGGCTAGTTGCCGAAACGCTACTTCCACATCATCATTGACAATAGTTTCATCAAACCAATGGCCATAAACAGACTCTAGCTTCGCAGAGCTTTGAATCATAAGATGTAGTTCGTTGTCAGTAAACCCACGCGAATACGCTGACCCAGGTGCCGTCGCGAAAGTTGATCGTGCATGAGCCGCAGAACGAGACTGCTTCAGCGCCGAAAACGGTGGTGGTTTAATGAAGATTATGTACGGCTTAAATTCGGCGGTCCGAATCATACGGAGCGCTTGAGGATGTGGATTTAATACACAGTATCGACCTTTGGCAAGAATTTCCTGTAACGCAATATTATACACAATTGTGCTTACAGAAGACATGGCGATGTACATACATATTTACGGCCAGAAGTAAGAATAGATTTTCCGCGAGTCATTAAGGAAAAGTTAACAGCTTTAATTGTCGTTCGCGATTTTTCGCGAGCTACTTGCTTTTATTTCTATTCATAACTGTAGCTCTGTTTGAAAGATATTAGAAAAAACATTTATAAAGTGAAAAATAAAAGTGTTTTTAATTCAGAATTGTAGAACTAAAATGTAACGATTCCTCGCGTGTGTTAAATTCGTACTTTTATTTAAACCATTTTAAAGTGTTAAAAGTTCATAAGGTGAGCACTATACGAATTAAAAAAACTGTTAGTAGTGCTAACATAGTTTGAACTGATAGTAGTACTAACATCACGCATATTGCTGCATAACCACAAACAAGCAATAGCCATCACGAAATACTACGGACAAAAACCTCATTAAAACAGGAACTAACTTAGCCATAACAGCGCAACAAAACTTTTCGCCAAAGGTATGGTGCTATTACAAGTGAAAGGTATGCACAATTTCTACAAAGAACTGTATATTAAAAAGTCGTAAGTAAGGGGGGAAGTCCAATTTTGTTTATGGATAATGCCTAGTTTTTGACTTATCTTCACGTGCGGCAAACAAATTTTAAGCCTGGTAGCAGTGTTTTTAATAAGTAAACGTCGAACGTACAAAGTTACATATTTAACTAAAGGGAAAGCGCTGTTTTTCACAAATATTTGACACGCTCAATGCGCGCACGGTATCAGACTATAAACAATACTTATTTCTATCACAAAAACTTAGTATGCAAGAAACAAAAACAAATCGTTTGCCAAACATTTGCGAATACTAATTGAGCAGCCGATGTTAACTGTATAATATGTGCCAAAGCTGCAGAATACATTGAATGGCGTAGCAATAACAAAAAATTTGCGAATACTAATTGAGCAGCTGATGTTAACTGTATAATATGTGCCAAAGCTGTGGAATAAATGGAATGGCGTAGCAACAACCAAAAATTGGCGAATGCTAATTAAGCAGCTGATGTAGTTGCATATATACCAAGGCTGTGGAATAAATTGAATGGCGTAGCAATAACAAAAAATTTGCGAATACTAATTAAGCAGCTGATGTTAACTGCATAATTATGTACTAAGGCTGCAGAAAAAATTGAATGACGCAGCAATAACAAAAATGTTGCAGATACTATCTGAGCAGCATGTTAACCGTATTATGCCAAAGCTACGGAATAAATTGTATGGCATAACAATAACAAAAAATATTTGCGAATACTAAGCTACACAATAAATAGTATGGCGTAGCAATATGACAAAAAAATTGCGAATACTAATTGAGCAGCTGATGTTAACACTATATGTGCCAACGCTGCGGAATACATTGTATGCCGTAGCAGCAACAAAAAATGTGAATACTAATTGACCAGCTGCTCTAACTACAAAAAACAACTATATACGTATCACGACTGGGGAACAAATTGTATGGCATAGCAATAACAAAAAATATTTGCGAATACTAAGCTACACAATAAATAGTATGGCGTAGCAATATGACAAAAAAAATTTGCGAATACTTTGAGCAACTGATGTTAACAGTATGTGTATCAAAGCTGCTGAAAAAATAGTACGGCATAGCAATAACAAATTACACTGCATGTAAATAATTTATTCAGTCTTACTCACAATTCACGAATCTTGTAAAGTTAATTTCAGTTGTATTGAGATTATCAGATTTTGGAAAAATGAGTTTTACGAATTACTATGTCTGGCATTCTCAAACTCCTTCGACGGTATAGTATTCGCCAGAAATGAGTGTTACATTTAGAACAAACGATCATCGAACAGAAATCGAACAAATTTTTTTTATTCTCGAACACTTTTCGAACAAATTTAAAAAAGTGCGCCAAAATTTCGAACACGTCTCGAGCAAAACTCGAGCACATTTCGAACAAAATTTTGAATTTATCGAGCGAACAGCACTCATTTCTGGCGAGTACTGTACTTGGATAAATCAAACCGGAAGAAAGCTAGGGCGATAATTTGTCCCAAGATCAAACTTGATGTATCCCAGCTCAACTAGGGAGCAGAAAAGCGAGGAAATAAATAACTGACTCGAGGTTGAAATTTAGTAATAACGTACATTATAGTGAAACCCTACCAACTGACGGCAATTTAAGTGTTTTTGAGGCACAGGACTAAAATTTAGAAAATTTTCAAATTCCATTACGAACAATTAGTATTATCTCGGAGACAAAAATTGATCTATATTTAGTTGCAAGTACCTTTGTGGCTGAACTGGGGGAACCAAATATGCCTGTGTGCGCATGGAGTGAAGTTGAAATACTTAGAGGCGCACGGGAGGTTGAAATACTTTCACCGCCTCTCACCATGTAAAACTTTACAAAGTAAACTATATCATTCGTTTCTTGGAAGGAAATGTACCTAGATTTTTTTATACAGCGACTAAATATAGAGGACTTCGCAATACTAACACAGACATACGTACTAACGCTCGCAACGGTTTCATTAAGTCTTGGCATAAAGCGAACCGACAACACTATTTTGTATTTTTCATCGTAAAAAAATAACTAAAAATAAAGTGACAAGTTGATTTCAACGAATAGAATGTCCTTCATCCTAGCAGCCTGGGCCAATGCGATCAAAAAACAGCCTGATACAATTTGTTAGCGTAACCAAATCTATGTCTCGCTTCAAGTTACGTGCAATAATGTGAACCACTGTTATATCGACCTAGTGAGATATGCAGCTAGCTTACTTCTACACTCTCCATACTCGTTCCGTAGATGTTCGACTTGAACGTTCCATGTTCCAGCATGCGACCAGCAGCAATCCATTGCTCGAGTGTTGACTTCGATAAAAATCTATATTCAACACCGTCAACTTCCGTTGGCCTCCGACGTCTACTTGTTACCGGAACCGGAGACTCAAACCTATCAGGATCTGACAACAAAAGGCGACGTTTAAGTTCATTACGGCCAACACCCGGTGCTCCTACTAAGACGACTGGTCTTCGAGGCAGACTTGACGTACCCGCGGGTTGCGGATATAAACGACCCACATCTTCATATGTCCGCACTTCAGCACTATCAAACACAGCCGAAGCTTTTGTATCGTACATCATTACAATATTATGACGCGACGTTGAAGCCGACGAGTGATGATGATGCTTGTTACCAGCATGTGTGCTCGTTGCCGTAGCTATGTCGCCGTTATGAGCATACTGCGGATTAGCAGTGTCAACCGTACTACTGTGTACGGTTACAGGGAAAGATTTGTCGCTGCTAGCGCCAAAATGTCCAACTGAACGAGCTCTTGATGCAACGGCAAGCGGTGTCGGAGAGTTTACTGCTGACGAACCCACCCCAGGCGCGGCTCCTCTAGAGCTAGCCCCAAGTTGCGGTGAACCGGGAAAACTGCCACAGTTATTTTTATGACAAGAACCATTACTTCCTCCGATAGTATGATGGTGATAATGAAAAAGAGATCGTTTAGGTGGTTCGTGAGGTGATGAACAGCGATTATCAAGAATCATTCCATTTGTACAATTTCCGGACAGAATTTTTCTTTCTTGAAGTTCTTTTGAAGGTATTAGTCCAACACGACCCAATGGATCACATTCAAGCCGAGCCTGAAAGCACTTAAAAAGTTAAGTGAAAAATTCACTTAACGATAATATCAGTATCAAACCAATTCAAAGAATAACTATTCGATATTTCACAAATATATAGCGAGTGAACTAAAAACAAACAGTAATATTAAAGTATGTATCGGTTTAGAAGCAAATGCAGTAATTGTACAATTTGAAACAAGATTTTTTCTGAGCGTTTCAGCGCATTTATTGCTGAAAATCAGACCATCGAGAAGAAACAAAATGTTATAAGTGGATCGAACGCTTAATGGTCCTTCAGAAATAATACACATATGATATATAATATAGTAGTATATTATCAAATATCATTTCAAATGTCCTGTCGCTCAAATACTATAAGCGAAAATCGAATTATAGGTACTTTTTACAAAATCTATTACCGAAACTCCATAAATGGCATATATAGAGATGCCACAAAACGAAGAAAGCATAGTAATATACAACGCTCCCCAATGCCCAAAAATTCATGCATAGGGGAACCCAGCCCCCAAAATCGATGGCGGATGAGGTTGCAGGATCCAAAATAAAAGCGAAGATGTATTTTAATAGGCCTTTCCAAAAGGTGGGCCTGTATTTTCGAGCTCCTCCATGATTTCGGCGGTTAGCCCAGGTCAACCCCAAATATAGTGTTTTGATGTGACACTAAAAAATGATCATCCTAATAAAACGTTTATAACAAAATTCAATATACTACTCAGGTATATTTCGAATATTCGTGGCAAAATTCTATCTAAAATGAAGCGCTGCAAGCAAAAATCTTTTCAGTGAATAATAAATTCCGCATATTCTTACAGTGTGTTATCCAAATATAATTGTAAGTATATAACAATTGCAGGAAAAGCTGTAATGGTTTACTGGCGCAGCGAACGCCGGCGATATCGCAGACTAGTCGAATCTACAACCAGTCTACAATATGCGCTATATAGGATCAGTTACCAAGATTATGTACAGACTAGAGCGATGGGCCTATTAACAATACTCAAGTTTAAACTTCTACCTGCCACCAATGAGGATCTTCGGTGCTCACTAAGGTCACAATATCGCCTTTGCGGAACGACAAACTCGCCTCAGGGCAAGGAGTAATTGCATCGCAAACAGGGTCGTAATCGAACAGTGCCCGCACGCGGCGAACTTTGTTGGCAGCTGACATAGCAACACCAGATGGTATTTTGCAATGCTGAGATGATGGATCACCTGCAAAATTTGTAGATTATTTAAAGGACTTATTGGAAACATCTTCCCAAAATGTGAGGCCAATTAAACAGGTAATGCAAAAGTTAATAATACAAAGACATAAGTATTTTGTGTTGATATAACCTTATCTCCATGACTGCAGTAGCCACTATATTGCAAATTCTTTTTGTTATAATTGTTACTACAATGTTTTTGTCACAGCCGTCAGGCTGTGACATTGATTTCACCTTTTGTCAGAGTGTGCATTACAGCTTTAATTGCACTGCACTGCATGAATCTCTTATAGTCATGAAAGCCTTTTCAGACCCGACCGCTGGAGTCTGCATGCCAGGCAAAAATGGCATGCAGCAAACGTCTCGGATTTGTTGACTACAATTGAGATGAAAACATTTAGGAATTCCGAGAATTGATGACATCGAAAATTATATTATCAACTTTACCAGGTCTGAATTACATTAATGCTATTTCATAGACAGCATATTCGCAAACACTGAAGTCAAATAATTTGACATGTTTCAAAAACCATATATTATGTTGAACCGTCGTAAAGTTTATATTTAAGTAACTATATGTAGTACAGGCGCATAAATTCTATTGTTAATAGCAACATGACTGCTGTGACATTCTTCTTTTAAGAAGAAAACTTTTTCGTTTTGAAACGAAAGTTCTTGACACATAGTATGTGTTTCCGACAGGGTAGCTTGTTTGTTATAATTGTTACTACAATGTTAACATTAGAAATATGTATGTTTGTGAACAATCTTATGCGAATTATTTTTACAACATATAGTGACTGGGTTCTTGCTGCGTGACGGAAATGGCTGTGGGCTATTCATAGCCCAAATCCAGCTGGCACGCTACTGAAGTCGAACCTGGTTGACCATCTCAGAAATTTCTATGTTGCAACAAGTGATTCTATCACTATTTTATTACTGGGCTTTCCAAATTGGGGGTGGTCCCCCTGACAAAAACCGAGCGAAAATTTTAGGCTCACCGGTTTCATCGCCTCTTGGCGAATTTTTTGTTTCCACTTGGTAAAAACACCCCCAAGTACATAAAATTTGATCAAAATTTATACTAAAATTCCTTCCTGAAGCATAAAATTTCACTACATTTGTCAAAATTTGCTTCAAAACCGCTTTTCCTATCCATCAAAAGCGTTTTGGCAGTATTTCTGACTGACACGATTTTTAACCGTTTTTCTCTTAGCAAAATGCCCCCTGGTAAAATCAAGCATACGGTTCATGCGTTTTGACAAAATTTTCAGCGAACGGAGAGCCCATAATTATACGCTCATACAGGTTACATAAAATTCCCCAGCTGAGATTTGTAAAAGAAAATGTCAGGTTCATTAGTTTTTCCAAATTCAAACTTATCTTGATAATGATAATCATCTTATCATATAATACATATATTTTAACATTCACTCACAAAAATTATTAGGGAAACAAGATATACACTGAACCCCTGCGAAGTAAAAGTTTTCTCACTACATTCGCTCACTAAATTTATCAAAATACCACTTAATTCCTACATGGCAAGTTTCATTTCTAAAATATCAAAACAAGATTTCTAACGCAATACTTGTGCTATTCAGTTGATACTTCACCGGTGAAATGCATAAAAACAAGTGGTTAATGCTCTCCTTAATACTTAACCATTGTTTAAAATACACAAATCAAAAAGGTCAACATAATGTAAATGTATCAGACGCTGCTGCATTACGCACTTCCAAAACGTAATGCCCATAAGGCCCCGGCCATCGTAACCTAGAGGGCGGACCTAATGGGTTTTATATTTTCTTTTTCGGGTCGGTCCCAAGAGACTACGGAGCTTAAGCCGCAGGAGCGCTTCACAGGATGTGCTCTGATCCTGCCGGACGGGTTGCGCACGTAGCCTAAGCGGTACTACCTTTGGGGTCGCTAGGGACGTTGGCTCCGTCACCTGCTCTCAGGCCAATGCGTCCATACCACTATTCCCTATCATCGCTCCACCGGAAGTGTGTTGAAGTTTTCATATTGAGTAATTTACTACTTTCCTGAACGGTTAATTTATTTAATCAGTGGCCCCCACTAGGGCCCGACAAATCCCTACACGTTTACCGTCGGATCGCGTGGTTCCTTAGTTTGAGACATTCAGCGAAAGGTTTATTTTCGGGTAAAAATTTCTTTTCTTAGGTCGCACGAGTCGTACACACTTAATACCAATAATAACACAAATATAGGAATCGGCGAGTCATGCTAAGGTTTACTTCTCCCGTGCGTGTGCCAAACCTGAACGTGGGTCGTCGATAGGGGTGACGGATTTCAAACCCCTGTCAGTACGTATCGCTATTAAGGTCAGTAAAACACGTGCACACAGTTGGGTTTTGATTGAGAATTTATTGATAAGTATCCAAAATCATATATAGACATGAGTATACTGTACAGGATATTACTATAGATATAATGCCAATGAAATGATACGCTATTGGGAAAACTGAAGGGGTATCAAATGAGTAAGTCGTAGTCATCGCCTTTTTCGTGGGACACTCAGCTGCTTCAAATCAAGATGTGAACTACTAAGCCTTCTTAATGACAGCTGCGCTTACCTTACTCGAAAACCGGAAGAACAATATGAACAATAATGCAATGGGATCAGTTAGTTATCGAGTCGCCGATTGAGTAACTACTACTAGGGTACTCCAATTAATGAATAGGTTCAGGTAAGCAAAAGGCGGCAAAACAACGGGCAGGTTCAAATCGTACACAATGGGATTTTGGCGTTTCGATTTTGCTCATCCTACTCAACGGTTACAATGTGCAATACGTGAATAATAGATACGGCAAAATAACGAATAGGTTAAGATACAACGGGATATAACAAACCAGCAAAGGTTACAATTGAACAATCCACATGGCTGCAACATAAGCAAAAATATGCGTTAACATGGGTGCATGTTTGTGAGTTTACAATGGGTACGACTCCTAATTTCGAGTGCGACGGCGTAACGATTTTTTCCTACACGCATACCTATGTATGAATTATTAACCGCGGGTACGATAAGTTTTCCTTAATATAGTGTACAACAGGCTAATCGTGATTCCAGGTTCCTATGAAATTATCCTTTAAATACGGTAACAAAGATGCGAAATTTGGGCTTTGATTTGTGCTCATTTGCAACCAAAATAAATATGAAAAGCGAACTTTTTCGTGTCCATGATCATGAGCCAGAATAGATTCGTAATCGGTGGGATAAGACCTTTGCTCAGCGGCTTAGAGGTCACGGTAGGTAAAGATTGGGACCAAACTTTCTAACTTTTCAGAGTTTTGCAACACAAAATTACACTAAATTTATTAACGTGTTGTGTACATTAAGTGTACTTTATCAACACTAGGAATATTGATATTTTGATTTGACGGCCAAATCTGTACGTTTTAAGGAGACGCTGGATTGAGCCGGATCCAGGGAAAAGTACTAAATGGTCGATTTTGAGCCAAAGTCGGGGTTTACGAAGGGACTTTTTTCGCACTCAGCTCGGCAGAACGATACCCTAAATTCCTACGAAAAAGAACGATGGAAACATAAGTAGTTAAGAAAAGATATCCTAAACACGACGCTTGGAATTACCAATTCGGGTATTCCATGTCATAATCTCAGTTTGCTGGGTGACCTTCGATTCGTTTACGGCGTATATTTATTTGGCCTATTAAAGGGATCCGAACGGATTCTTCCTTCACTTACGGAACGGTTGAAGGCGTTGCCTCAGCCTTCAATTTTCATTGCTTAAAGCGATCGCATAATCATAACTCGGCGTTCGTAAGAAATTTGTTGATTCGATGCGGGTCGAAGGATTCATAAGTATAACTTTTATGTCATTCAACTTTGACAAAATGATCGTAATAATTAACGGCTCAGTGCGGAAAGGCTATATACGGGTCGACAAAAGCTTGGTAAATTTCCTGATTCACCTTATGCTAGCTTTCCTAATCTTGAGAAACGAAAACTTGCTTGATCTCTAGTCAAAGCAAGTAATGCTAAGCTTGAGCGTGCGATAAGGCCACTGCAGAAGCAATGAACCGCTCTGGGGGTATTCTCAATGACCTCAAGCCCGATCGTGTTAAAATGTACAGTTTGGGTAACTGATTTCTTAGTTATTTGTATGTCTTACTCGGTATATTTAAAAGAGATATCCTTATGCTATGTTGGTAAATCGCTCTTCATCGCTACGACGCGACAGCACTAGTATGGGACGAGCCTATGCGGGTCCCTAATTTACGACACAACACACAAATCCTGAGCGGTAGCTTTATCTATATAAATGGTGTGGCTATACGTTACAAGTGTGCAAATTTCATGCCAACTTTGGGACATGGGGGCAGGAGTTAAGATTGTATTCAGCTACCTACAATTTTCTTTGAGACAAACTATACGCGGCGAGCAGGGAGTAACCGAAATTCCGGTTCCGGCGAAAATCGTGTTCCAGTTGCGGTTCCGGCAAAGCGCAAAATCCATAGCGGAACCGAAATTCCGGTTTAAAAATATTGTTTGAAATCTTCCACGTTTTTGGCTTCATCCTGTAATCCAAACATATGTAATATATATTATACAATGATCAAGCTCCAACCAAGCAAAGCAAAAGAAAAGATTAACTAACCAATTTGCCGTGTGAAACGTAAGTAGGGCACATAATTAGAGCAGGAATTTTTCATAATAACGAGTTTGTTAAATCAAAGCCAGATCGATACTTGTAGCAGCTACTTTACACATCCAGAAGTCTGTGGGATACGTTTGAATTAAACTGGTCCAACTCGGTAACAGAGTATGGCTTACGCAGAAGTACTTACGGTATGCTTGGCTAACATAAATTGCGTCAAGCACCCGCCAGTGCGCTTGTAAACTTGGTAAATCAACCTAAATTGAAGTAAACTAACGTTATCTGCAATGCAGCTAGAAACTGCTTTCTTGGCAGTGAACTGTATTTATTGAAACTGTGCGAGCAGCATCATAGTGTGTCTCCTTTATAGCATTTTGATTAGAAAGTTATCATCATTATGATCTAACTGACGTGCACTGTTTGTCCAACGCTAGCGTAAACAGTGTCTCTGACCACTGATTAGAAAATTACCTTCTATCTATTATTTTCTCTTAGAATCATATAAACCAATAATTTTAAGTTTCCTACAGAAGAACATGCAAGAAACGTATGTGGTGTAAAGGGCGGCGACTGGAGACAGAGCGAACGTGTGTATTCTACGCTCCAAGCTTTGTAAGCACATTCGATTTGACGCAGTATACGCAGTGGTGTATAGTGGAAGAAATTTTTTGCTCTGATTGTCCAAAAACCGACATATTTGATCGATAAATAAACATTATTAGTTTCCTCAGTCTCTTTATAGTTTCAGAAAGCCAATAATACCATCGCAATACATTAAGTTTAATGTAAAAAATTATTTTTAATGCATTTTAAATCTACTATACCTTCATTTCTTCCATCATCTGTTTTACTATATATAAATTTCGAAGACCAGTTTCCGGTTCCGGACCCGGTTTAAATGGATGGTTCCGGTTCCGGTTATTCCCTGACGGCGAGACCTTGTAGGCCATCAGCACTACCCTAAAGCTACGTAGACTTTCGCTGTTTCGACTTAAAACGGCTCTCGAAAAGAGCTCTATCGGCTGTTATACTTTAGTTAACGTTTCTAATGATCCCTGCTTACTAAAAGTGTCCGAAAACGTTGGATTTACTGCAGTTTAATCATAACAAATTCTCCTATTGAATTTAACTCAGTTTATGCTCTTAAGTTACCTGGTTTTCCTTATTCCAATTGCGGTCCTTAGCCCAGTCCATCGAAATTGAAGGGCAAATCTATAAATTTGAATTTCTCAATAATTTGCCAACCTTTCTCTGTGAAATTTTGCCGCTCGGGTCCGCATTTTTCATAATTTTTGAACGAGCCATAGCTTTGCCATAACGCAAATGGAAGGCCTAACGGGCCTCTATTTGTAGAGTAAAAATTATCAAAATTCCTGGAAGGAATTTTGAGTTATAAACGATTGACGTTTTAGGCGAGGGCAGACCCTGTCGCGTCGCCGGGCAAACGAACCCGGCCGGATTCGACCGACCTTAAGGTCTTATTAGAAAAATCTAATACGGCTCTATGACCTAGCAATTTTGAACGAAATTTCTGGAGGGAATTTCAAAATATTTTAAATTTACGTTCACAGTGGGGGCAAGCCCCTTCCAGGTCGTCGGGTTTGTGATTCCGCCGCGATATTGCCAAATTTTAAGGCTGCATTCGGTAATAAACATGACTACGAAGAAAAGGTAAAAGTTTCATCTAAATTCCGAAAGTAGTTTTAAAGTTATATCGAAATTTTCACTCGGAGTGAGCTGTCTCACTCTATAGACATTACATTAATGAATCCGGTCGCGGATGGAGTACATTTTAGGCTCTGTTTCAAAACTTCGGTCACTACTAACATCCTAATAAAATCTCGACGAAATTTCTGGAAGGGAACCTGGTCACGAAACAAGTACTTTGATTTCAGGTTTCGGCTCGGCGCTCATTCAATTCATCGTACTTTACGGACCTAACTGGCAATGGCAACAGCCGTACGACTGCCAACGAAATGCTGTGATTGCAAAACGAATTGTGAGCGCTGCAACTCAGTAGTGATGAAGTGTATTCTTATGAGCGCCTCGTTACTTGAACTACTAGTCCACAAGTCCGTAGTGAAACTATAGGAATTGGCACAACGCATAGCTGCAAAAACCTTTCCCGAGGTCTTGGCAAAAATGTTTGGTAGAACCGTCTCAGTAAAATACTTCCTTGACGGGATCTAGTACCTTGGTTCCAAAAGATTTACTAGGCGTGCAAACCCAATATCACCTACAACTGACAACGGCTGACAGTTTAGTGCAATCATCTCTGCAAAACATCTGTCGACACAATGGCTTTATCGCAATCAATTTCCCACTTCTTTGATCTTTCTATACATCCTTGGAGCGTTTGCTGTCCCTCCGGTAACGTTCGCGCAGTTGCTAAGCCGGGTGATGTCCATGCTCACTGGAATGTTTCAGCCGTTCGAACTCGCTAAATTTATGTGCATGTTTGAGTCTGATGTGGCTAACGAGTCCAGATATACCAAATTGTTTAGGAGTGTCTCTATCGCGAGACATTAGAGCGTCACACGTAATGCATTTAGCCTTAGTATCGTTTTTATCTGTGAAATAATTCCAAATTAGAGTCATCGTAAAGTCACTGAAATTACTAAATTCATTGTATTATTAAATAACGTCCGGTAATAGGATACCGGACGGTATCTTGTTGGCCGATTACCGGCCAAATCGTTGTACCGGTGCAACCATAGTTTGTATTGTTTTTAATTCAAATTTTCAAATTACATTTATATATTAAACTTGCCAAGTTTTATATTAGACTACCAACTTAATATAAATTTTATATTAAGCTTGAGAGGTCAAGCTTATTGACATTAAAGCTTAAAATTCGGGGATCCGAGCAGTATCAAGCTGCAACTTTAATATTAAATTTATAATTTTATATTACTTTCATATTAACGTGTACTGATAAGAGCTTCAATTCTATCTAAGCTTCAACTTTATATAAAGTTGATATAAAAGTTGGTTGTTTGCTTAATAAATATATATAAATAGAAATAAAAGTTGATAGAAATTAATAAGGGCAAGCGCTGGGCATCCACATCCAGCGATATAAATTAATTTAAGATTTATATAGAAGTTTTAGTATAATATAAAGTGTTTGTATGTCTATGTATATATTTCATAAAGAATTAAGGTGTCTTACGCGGCTCCCGCGGGATCGGGTTGCCTTTTTGCGGGGTGAGGGAATATTTGTGTCGCATTTGACGATGGGGAATCTATTGATGGTTACACGCCTATCGGGGCATAATTTCGGCGAGTTTAACGGGGAAGGGTACCCAAATGTGGGTGCAGCGGGTGCGTTTCGGGTTCAAATGAAAGCCTCAGGAAATCTAACGATATAGTCTATATATAGTTGTCTTGATTATTCGTTAAGTTATTTAATTAAATGTGATTTATCTGCTATACGTACATAGTTATTTCCTAATAAGTCCGCGGATCCTGATCGGATATCCACGGGACGGGTCTCATTTTTAAACACAGTAAAATATGAGTAAACGGAGTTGACATTTTCTTTTAGTTTTATCAGCTAACTTAGCCAGCAAAAATGAACGCTGGTAGCTGATAAAATTTTGTCGTTATTGTTTACCAGTATTTCTTAATATTCAACATTGGTAAATTTAATATCGGCCAGTTTTACTTATAATTTTCAAAAATTTTGCTACTCTGCTGTTCGCTATAGGACGACAGCCAACATTTTTGTGGTCCTCACTCGTGAGGACAGTCGTGACGGGTATCCGTCATGGCCTCTCTTTTCTACCAAAAATCGAGGCGAATTTCGCGGTCCTATCACGCGGGCTAGGACCTTTCTTATACTTATCGGGGCATTCTGGGAGTCGTATCGTCCTATTTATTCGCGGGTCGGGTATGGCAAGAGCTCGCCAAACCCGAACGTTCCTATCTATAAACCACTAAATTTTTATGTGCGCCAAATCGCTAATTCCTCTCTAAAAATCAACCTAATGAAGAATGAGTTACTCACGGACATATACACCACAATATATCAAAGGTACAACAAAACATAGCAACGATCATAGAAATAACATGAAATTACAATTACATACAGATATGTGCCTTTATGGCCACAATCAAAGAAACGAAATCGGTATAAATGTAGTACAATGAATTATATACGGTTACAAATAAATATATATACCTATATAATATATAATTATATATATTATAATTATATTATGTAATTAATATATATATAATAATTATATATATATAAATAATTTGTAACCGTATATATATTCATTGTACTACATTTATACCGATTAAACGGTACAAATCGGATATATGGAATCAGTTTAATCGAATCAACAATTCAAGCATGTATGTGCAAGAGTAACGATACAAATGGGTACATAAGAATCGAAATTATTATGGTTATAATAAACAAATCAAGTACGCGAAGGGTGTCTTTATGGCAATACAAACGGTATGTGATACGACAAATAACAGAAATGATAATACAATTATCCATTCCTGAAATAGTAATGATACTCATTCTGATCACGAAAATATCAGCAGTGCAAACCGAAGTATCAAAATGCATAGTTACACAGCGAGACTACCGGACATAGTGATTCCGGATTGGCGATGTACATAGTGATAATCAAATCTGTTCCAATTACCTATGTATATAGTGGGGACGTGGCTTCGCGTTCCTGTAGCCATAGTCGTTGGGGATCCAATTTTGGGAGATATCCGTAGCCAAATTCGTAAATGTTGGCCATTAGACTGTGGCCAGGATTAATCTATCTCGTAACGATCCAGCATGGATATGTTACATAAATAAAATACTCGTATGCTGACAAGATACAAAACGTTTCGCCAATCGCTAATATAGATAGCTTAAGAGGTTACTAATAGAGTACGAAAGCAAAACAATTGAAAGTAGAGGTTAACAATAATATGGTGCGAAATGTTTGTTACCTGTATTTCTAGGATAATCCAGAAGTGCAAAAAGTTGTTAAAACTACCGTATATGAGACTAACTCGGACCCCTGAAAGTCACTTTGTAAGGGTGCTCGCATAAGTGTGTTCAGACCCTCCACAACTCCTTACCGGAACCCCGAAGAGGAGAAATAACCACACTAATCGACTCAAATTACCTTATATGAGACCAACTTTATTTCTTCGATTTTTTGACCCATGAGGTCCATAAAAGAAATCGTGCCCTCCAAAAGTTCCCTGGCCACTATATCTCCTTACAAGAACCTTGGAGACATAAATTAACTGTTCCAATCGAATTAACGGGTCAAATTACCTTAAATGAGACTAACTTCATTTTTTGGTTTTAGGACCCCTGAGGGTAATATTAAAGGGGTGCTCTCCCAAGGTGCACTGACTCCCATAACTCCTTACAGAAAAGTCGGAGCACAAATCTATCAATCAAATGGATTCAGCGGATCATATTACCTCCAATGTAATTCATTTTGCCAAATAACACTAAGAAAGGTACTAATTTTTAACTATTTTCCTAACATACTGAAAGTGTCACATCGTAGGAGGCGCAGAGCAGCAGAACACCCTCGCAAATATAGATGGATACTGCAAACTAATCTAATTAGAAAAACCTAAATCTTCACTAATTCTCCTTATTTTGATGTTCACTTTTTTATGCCGGAACTAAACCTTACGCAACTCATTTCAGTTGTCAACTGTTTATTTTAATAAACGTTATGGCACACAATATTTCATTTGTTGCACAATCAATTATCGTTACTTTAGCGCCTAGACATATTTTTTAAGTTAGTGTACAAACCGAACAACTGAAATTTATAGTAATAAAATACTGTGGGTTAATAGACTAATGGACATAGTTGTGTTATCGCGGTTGCTTGTTAAAGCACCGTCTTACGGTTGTGGTTGGCGACTACTTGCAAATGACATCATATCGAAAACTACAAATACAAATCATTTTCAATTTACTCTTGGACCTCTATATTTTGACATTTTATACAAACGCAATACAGTATTGAGTGACACATTATCTATTTGTTGCAGTTTTTGTTAATTTACCAACTTCATGGAAATTCAGGTAGATAGTATACGGCTTGTATTAGTAATCCTGTTTTCAATATGTTGGTGAATCAAAAACGTATCGTATGACATCTAGGAGTTTAAACAGTTTTTTTTATTTTAGCAGAAGAAAGTTGTAAAACTTTTTTTGCGATTACCATAGATTCAGTGGATACCTAGTTTTCGTTTTGGAGCGAATGTTAAATAATAGCTTCAGGATGGCTAATTGTTTTCGATCATTCCGTGACAGAGAAAAAGTCCATTGTTACGACCTAAGGATAGGGCATTATTAACGTAAACGATAAAGAGAACAAGAATTAGACTTCTGCAAATACAATAGTGAACTAACGTTTTCCAAATCTCGTTTAAGAATTTCTCATAGTTTGTTTTTATTTTTATTGAGCGAAACGCCTTGAAACTTGAGCCAAATTAACGCAAACGATGTAACCAAAATTATTAACTGTTTTTGAAAGAATTTTTTGGCCATTAGAAGATCATTCGACTATAGTTGGAATATGCAATAGTGTCTAGAGGTTCCAAATACTGTTCATTAAAACTTGGCGAGCGAAGCGAATGGAGTTTCCACCAACAGCTTTGCTAGCGGCAAAAATCTTAATCATAAAAATTTATTTTTGTCCGTCCGCGGAGATCATAATTCATCGCAGGATCGATGCAACTTCAGAAATTTTGATATTTGATCTCAAATTCAATCTATTTCCTTTCATTAGACGCTAAACCTGTGGACCACGTTTTCCAAGTCAAAATAGGCTCCAAAACCAAGAGTTATATTTTTGAAATTTGGTCATCCAGGCGTCTATATTTCGCGACCTATATCTCTATATAGAGGCTTTGCTGCGAAAAAGACCACTATGCCGAATCCTCTCATCGCGAGCTACAACTTTGAAGTTGTGCATTTTTCTGTCGTTTTCGAGCAAAGCTAAAAATAACCCTAAAGTCAAAATCTCAAGATTTTTACAAGCAAGTTTTTGCTTGTTGGTGGTGAATTGTGGGTTATAGTGTTATTAACCAGTCAAACAAGTTGGTTTCATTGTTTTTACACCCTGCTAGTTATTACCTTTGCGGGACAACATAAAAATTGGTAAATTGTGGCACCACAATAAGTCAAATTTAACCACTCTTCCAACAGATGCATGTAGGTCAATAGAACGTGTCTAAAATAGGTTTTTAGGGCTGTCATATAAGATAAAAGCAATAATTGTATTTGCGTAATAATTTGCGTAATAAAAAATCGTACTACGTAAAAATCAGTCTTCAAATATTAATTTTTATTAAAATTTGATATTATAATTTCAACCGTTTTTGTATTTTTGGTCATTGGAAGAAATATATTTCTTCGGTTTATGACTAAAATGATCGTAACATTATCATTAAAGTATAGCCGGTGTATAATTGGTACCATGGGACGTTAAGCGGGCTTAGGACCAGAATTTGGATTGAAAAAATAGTCAATAAAGGCAGAGCAGCCACTCACTCAGTTTCCCTTCGCTTTGCAAATAACTAGTGCAATAATTCGCTGGATTTCCCAATTAACTTCTTATATTCGTTAAGAGTCCTCAATAAGTGTAATCTCGGAAAGCTAGGTATACGAAAAGTAGAATTCTTATGACCACCAACTTTTGAGATATAAACAGTATTTACGACTTTTAAATTACCACAATTTCAATTATTTTTATATTTATTACGATCTTAAATTATCATATTTTGTTTTTGCAAAAAAAAACGTTTTACACTGGAGAAGTCTTAGCCAATCTTTTGGGATATACCATAGTACCTATTAAGTTTGATTGAGTTCTCCAAATTGAGTTTAAATTGTTAAATTATTTGTTCATTTACAGCACCGGCCAAAGCGACTCGCTCGAAATAAAATTGTTTTAAAAAATAGAGCTTGTTACAGAATGTCCGCGGCGTCGCCGCTGTCAAACTCAAAAGTTTTCAAGGGTAATTTGGATCAAAACGCAAGGGTTTTCAAGAGTCGTTACTGATAATTTTTTATCACAAACATTTCAAGGAACTACTTGAAATTGCATTTGCGCAAAGCGGTACTAAACCTACTGATAACTAAAACAAACAAACCAACATTCAGTCTTGCAAGCCACCGACAAATATGACTCAGCCAAATTAGGGTACAATTTACAATCCATCCAGACCGCCTGCACTGAAGAAGCTATGGTACAATTGTTACAACAACTAGTAATTCTATCGAGACTGCAGAACGTAGTGAAGAATAGATACAAATACGCCTTTTGCGTACACAGCCAATCAGCTTTCGATAGCATACGTCGATACGCTATATGTGGATATTACACAATAGCGCGAAAGTTACAACAAAAGTAACATCGGCAACAAGTTTCCCATGCTCGAAAACACCACAAGTGCAAGCTATCAACCCCTTAGGACGACACAATAAAATTAGGAATTTTGGGTCGAGGAACTATTGGAGCGCCATGCCTTTGTTCCCATGGAACTATGAGTCGCTGAGCAAAATCAACACCGGCAATGAGTTTCCCATGCCCGAAAACCACCAAATGAAACTTTTCAGCCGTGCAGAATGTCAGAACATATTTTCAAGTTTTGCATCGAGGAACCGTGAGGGTACCAACCTCAAACCCCATAACTCCAGAACCGGAGCCTTAATCGAAAAACAAAACAGTGCAGAAATAAAACCAATCAGAGAAAAAATTCAAAAGCTAAGATAAAAATAACCGTGCTTCCGCGAAGGGTACTAAAATGGGACAAAAAACCCACAGTATGACCCCTGACGCTGGAACCAGATCCCAAATCAAAAACGCTCGGGGATGTACACGGTAAAACGACTACGCCGGTTCGAATGAGCCAACATCATAAAAATCGGTTAAGTCGTTCCCGAGTTATGGCCGGTCACACAAATGCACACACAGATGGAATTTAAAAGCTTTCACCCCTGCAGCACACAATCTCTACTGGGTTACACTACGTTCTGATTACATATCAGGGCTATTATAAACCCTGAAACAAAAAACCTGGCAGGACAGGGTGGTTATATACATCATATTGATGTAATCACCTTGTCCTGCCAGGTTTTTCCTATTTCAATTAGTAGATTATTATTATTTTGCCAATGTTTCATAGCACTACGGACAATCTGTGATATGAATCTGTACGCTGCATATCGTTGTATGGGTTTCATAATCACTACTCCTGTACGGGCAGGCAATGTGGAAGTAAATTTCACAAAAAAAATTGTGGGAAATTTATAATGTACAGACGGGCGGGTCAATAAAACGGCGCGAAAGGCCGAATTTTTTGCTATCTTTTTGAGCGTTTCTTATCAAAATCTGTAACAAAAAACACACACATTGAGCTGCCTTCAGACCCAAATTCACGGTTTTAGTCAAATTCAAGGGTTTTCAATGGTATCTTTCCAATTCAAGGGTTTTCAAGCTGAGCCACTCGATCGCTCGAAACGTGACGGTTATTTATGGTGTGTACTGCAGTAGCCTATCGTTTGGAATAAAATATGAAAACTGCTACCTATACAGTTCTCGGACAAGATTACTTGCGACATAACTTTCACACTCTTTATCTCAAAATAGCAAAATTCGCATTCAACCATTTTGCAAGTTTACAAGCAAGATTGATTCCAGGCCAGAGAAACTGTCGCTAAGATTTTAGCGAGATCAGATACATAATACAAGGGTTTCAGGAATAACTACCGACTGTTTGATGCTAACGATGGATAGAATGGCCACAAGCGGTTCACT
Source organism: Trileptium ribeirensis (assembly GCA_030248225.1). Taxonomy (NCBI): domain Eukaryota; kingdom Metazoa; phylum Nematoda; class Enoplea; order Enoplida; family Thoracostomopsidae; genus Trileptium; species Trileptium ribeirensis. The sequence goes on from JASANE010027485.1 coordinate 49,609, forward strand.
GATACACTAGAACCAAGATAGCCGTACGAGACAAGAGTTCCAACATGATAATTAAGAGTTCTAGCATGATAATTACGTTGGAAGCAAACAAATACGAGTTAAGTATTCCTTGAAAAAGACAGTGCAGCCATACACACTGCATATCCGTGCGAAAACATGACGTGTCTTAATACTAAATAGATTCTTAACAAAAAGAACAAAACTCATGCATGTAATTGTTTGTGAGTATCGGTAAATTGTTGACACCAATACCATATACCCGGCGATTAAGCTCATAAACTCACCTGCGGAAGACAGTGAGTTCAACGAAAGCTCGGAGTTCATATTAAAAGGAGCAGCGATCAGCTTAAGTGTTACACAGCCGTTGTTAGATGACAAAAGTTTTACAATGTCCGATGGCGCAACACCATCGACCGAGTTTCCATTTACCTAAAGCCAAAAATAAAGCGAATCAAACGTTAAAAATATCACCAGGAATATGACGTAATTCTGACGTACAGATTCGTGGACAAATTACTTTCGACATGGTGGTAAGCTATGAAAGCTAACACTGACATTCTTTGACATGCAAATAAAAACTAAGTTAGTGTACAAATGAAAACCAAATTACACAGATAAATCCTTGGAGAAATTTAATAACTTACGCATATTTTGCTTACTACCCTGAGTGTTGTAGTTACTGAATTTTACCGCGAAAATCTGACCTCTTTCAGTTAAAAAATACACGTTAAATTCTACCTGTAATTATCACTTTTAGACCGTGCTACAGTTGGGTAACTTTGTTGCAGAATTTTCCGCCAAAAAATTGTCGCTGCACTGATAATAATATCTTTTTGATATCCCTTCCGTCAAAGAGGAATTTTTTCTCCAAACTTTGTCTGAATTTTGTGCAACGCTTTATAGCCTACAAACATCACTGCAAAAATATTATTGACAAATCCGCTATTTAGTAAACCCAGATCTGGAGGTACAGAGCAAATCGTTCAGCATGTTCACTCTTTCTTTAATCATTACCACTAAATCGGGGCAATCTTTTCTGTGCTTTGAAGCCTCCACGTAAGCAACATTAAAGCTGATCGTTTATCGGTTTTGTCTGACTAACACCATGCGATGGTTGTACAGTGTCTAATACATACCCTAGAGAATGCTGCTAAATGAGGAGATGAATAAATGCTATTTATTTGAGGACTATCATTATGTTGGACTGCTTGAAAAAGTTCAAAATAGAGGTTTTTTCAAATGATATGCCCACAGCAGGGAATAACCGGAACCCGAACCAGCAACCGGAACCGTCCATTTAAACCGGATCCAGAATCGGACCTGGTCTTCGATATTTATATATAGCAAAACAGATGATGGGAGAAATGAAGGTATAGTGGATTTAAAATGCATTAAAAATAACTTTTACATTGAACTTAATGTATTGCGATGGTATTATTGCCTTTCTGAAACTTTAAAGAGACTGACGAAGCTAATAATGTTTATTTATCGATCAAATATGTCGGTTTTTGGACATTCAGAGCAAAAAATGTCGTCCACTATACACCATTGCGTATACTGCGAATGTGCTTACAAAGCTTGGAGCGTAGAATACACACTTTCGCTCTATCTCCAGTCGCCTCCCTTTACTACACATACGTTTGTTGCATGTTCTTCTGTAGGAAACTTAAAATTGTTGGTTTATATGATTCTAAGAGAAAATAATAGATAGAAGGTAATTTTCTGATCAGTGGTCAGAGACACTGTTTAGGCTAGCGTTGGACAAAAAGTGCCCGTCAGTTAGATCATAATGATGATAACTTTCTAATCAGAATGCTATAAATGAGACACACTGTGATGCTGCTCGCACAGTTTCAATAAATACAGTGCATTGCCAAGAAAGCAGTTTCTAGCTGCGCTGCAGATAACGTTAGTTTACTTCAATTTAGACTGATTTACCAAGTTTACAAGCGCACTAGCGGGTGCTTGACGCAATTTATGTTAGCCAAGCATACCCAAAGTACTCCTGCGTAAGCCATACTCTGTTACCGCGTTGGACCGGCTTAATTCAAACGTATCCCACAGACGTCTGGATGTGCAAAATAGCTGCTACAAGCATCGACCTAACAAATTCCTGCTCAAATTATGTGCCCTACTTACGTTTCACACGGCAAATTGGTTAGTTAATCTTTTCTTTTGCTTGGTTGTATTGGAGCTTGATCATTGTATAATATATATTACATATGTTTGGATTACAGGATGAAGCAAAAAACGTGGAAAATTTCAAACAAAATTTTTAAACCGGAATTCCGGTTCCGGTATGGTTTTTACCCTTTGCCATAACCGCAACCGGAACACGATTTTCACCGTAACCGGAATTCGGGTTACTCCCTGACCCACAGTACATTATTTCAAACTATTTTCAACTAGAAACAATGGTACTGGAATTACTCGCTTACTTCAATAACTTGGTCGCCAACATGTACACAACCCGAGCGATCTGCAACACCACCACGCATCACGCGCGCGATAATAACTACGCCCGAGTCTTTTCGTGTTGTTTGGATATGGCCTTCGGTGACTCTTGGCTCGATGCGTTTAATAGTTGCACCTAGTGGCTCATTCTGTTTAACTAATCGAACGATTTTAACTGCCAGTCCTTCGTCTTCGTCAACCTAGAAGATATCATTATTGAAAAGAGGGAGCGATGCGAGCGGAGTTTCCACTAAAAACTTTTCTAGCGGCAAAAACCGTAACTAATTCCCTTTTTTGTCCGTCTGTGTTCATAAATCATCACCGGATGGACAGATCTTCAAAATGTGAGATCTTTAATTCTTCCTGAAAAATGTGTATGGATCAAAAGCCAAAATATTTAAATTAACTGCAAGACAAATTTTCCTTTTGCAAGAGGCAAAAATATAGCCTGGCAAATAAATAAATATAAAACGATATGGAATGAGAAGAGTGTCGCTATAAATATCCTGGTAATAAACTGTCAAATTAATTTTGACGCATTGCGATTTGGAGTTCGATCTAACAACTGCAGTATTTTGTCTTACGTAAAATTAGGGCAGGGACACGATACAGTACTGGCTAGAAATGACCGCTGCACTTCGAGCGAGCCGCGAGCGAGTGGATCGATCGAGATTTCGAAACTATTTAAATTAACAGTAAATTCTATTTTTAGAGCAAATTTATTTCGAGCGAGTCTCGAGCGAGCGACAGTGATTTTTGGTGGGTACCATAACTGTGTGCATTGCAAAGTATTTGTACATACCTATTCAGTAACTATAATATCGAAAACAAGCAAGGCGCTGAACCCCTTTCGAATTACGGATCAATACGTTCGCCCACTATATAGATACGATAAAATTCCTTTTACTCACTAAAGCATTAAAACAAAACGACTAATTAAACTACGGTACGCCTCAACTGCATTTTTATTCAGTCGCTAAAATTCAGTGCCCACAAAATGACTATCGCGTGCTCATAACCCGCTCGAAATAAATTTGTTCTAAAAATAAAATTTATTAATTTAAATAGTTGCGAAAACTCGAACAAGATACTCATTCCACACTCACTCGCGGTTCGATCGAAATACGACGGTCATTTCTGGCGCGTACTGTAATAAAACAAGTTTTTGATGCATTTGTCCCTCATTAGGTGAGTACAAGTGCACAGATACAGCTGTAAAATCAAGCGTGTCCACAAATTGTAAATAAAATTTCAATTTCAAATGCCGATAAGACTTAACTAAGAAGGGGTTTGCCAACACCAAGTTTTAAACGGCAGCCAAAGAGACGAAAACAATATGCCACATTCATTTGTTGCCATTTTGTTCACATTCACTTTCATGGTGGTTGCCCTTAGATACAGTTGCATCCTCTCTATCGCGGCGCCCCCGATATCACTTGCTGATTCAGTTTTGCTACAAATTATTCAATACATTTATTTGTTCATCCACAACATGATTCTCAATTTCATACAGCTTCAACTACTCTCGCATTTTAAAAAATCAAATTACCCGGCGATTCACTCTATAATTGGATGACCATATCTTGCTAATAATAGAAATATTTTTAGACTAAGTTAAAAATCATACTGAATCGGATGCATAACGGTACAATGATTAAGTTTCTATATGAATTAATTGCACTGTTTAAAAGTGATACTGAAACCACCACCCATCCTAATGCTATATGCATCCACCATTTTGTAAACGTTTAGTTTGTTTACATACTAGCTAGTATAGGCTAAACTCGTCCTAATTACCGTTTTATGTATACTTTCTATTGGATAACAGATATAGATTGTGTCAAATGATATATACGTTAATATTTACGAATAGTATAGTTTGCTCTAGTTTCACAATCCTGGGTCAAGATAAATTCGACAGTTTCTCACCCAATAGCTCACATATACGTTCGATTGATATGTCTCAATCAGCTTCACCGGAAGGTAAATATATTAAACAGACATTTCTTTAATGTTGTGTATTAATCACAAGGGTCAAAAAGCATATTCACATAGCATGACTGACAGCATTAAAATATAAACTAAAATTATTAAAATATATATTTTCAATAAACGCCGTTAAATATATGCACTAAATTAACCTGTTTCTGCGTGCGCTCGTCTGAAGATTTAACATTCGATATTTTTAGTGACAGTAATTAGAAACGGCTTGAACGAATGATTTGAACAACAAACCATAAGCGAATGTTTTGCTTGTTTTCGATACTTTAGCGAGTGAAATAACGAAGGACATTGTTAGCATTTTTCATTTTATAACAAACATATATAAAAATTAAAAAGGTTGCAATAACCAGAGTTGTACTTTTTCCAATTCCCGTTTAAGGAATGTTTCTTCTAACTTATTTTTGTTAATTTTCTTGAACGAAATACACAGCAGGTACGACTTCAAAAACAATTTACTACAGACAGATTTACACAAAATCAATATAGTGCTTAAATCAACCGCACTTTCGGCGAGCCAGATACGAAAAATCTAATTTTGGTGCCAACATAAACACGAATATCCCAGTTTTCGGAGTATAGCAAGCTACCAGGTACTTGAAATGGTGTTCACAAAGTCATTTGATCACTAACAAAGTCACTAGAGTACCCAATTTGGTCAAGCTTGCTTTCAACGGACCTAAAGTGCAGTTTCGGAGAGCCAGATACGAAAAATCGAATTTTTGGGACCCCATAAACATGATTAGCCTAACTTTAAGGGTATAGGACGGTATATTGTTAATAATACTAACAAAGTAACTAGAGAACCCAATTTCAACAAGTTTGCTTTTTGACGGACCGAAATCGCATTGTTGGCGAGCCAGATACGAAAAAGCGAATTTTTGGGGCCCCTGGGAAAGTCATTAGCACAATTTTGGGGGTATAGGAAAGTCCATCATAGGTAGTCAATATGGTTCTCACAAAGTCACTACAGTGCCCAATTTGATCAAGCTTGCTTTTTAACAAACATAAATCACAATTATGGCGAACCAGATACAAAAAAAAGCGAATTTTTGGGCCCCTGGAGAGCCATCAATCCAATTTTAGGTGGCATAGGAAGGTCCGATGGTAGTTACGATGCTTCTCACAAAGTCACTTGAGCGCAAAATTTGATCAAGTTTACTTTTTAATGGACTTAAACCGCCCTTTCGGAAAGCCAGATACAAATAATCGAATTTCTGCCCCCCCCGAGACATTATTAGTCCAATTTTAGGGGTAGTAGTAGTAGAATGATGGAGGATTGAATGGTTATTTTAACCATCCGCTCAGGCCAAAAGTGGCCCATTGCGAAACCCTGCATGAATTTAAATTTCCAAAAGAGTTCTATTAAGGAAACCTAGAATTTTATTCGGTTGAAGATCGGGGGCATCTGTATACAGCAATACACCTTTACCAAGGAATTTCCTCCTTAAATCAACAAATTTACTACATTTGAGAATAAGGTGTGATGAAATGCCAACTTCATTTAGACAACAATTGCAGAAATCATTTGCGACAAGTTTCATGATAATTTAGATGTTTATTCAGTAAACAACTTCCTGTTATTGTCGAAATATTTGATTCATACCCTTTTTATTTAATTTGCACACATATTGATTCTAGGCACAAATATTCGAGTTTGTACGTGCCGTATTCCCAGCTTTTATACCACTGTGTCTGACACCACTGCTTAATCCAGTTAGTAACACTACTAAAACTAATCTCTACTGCAGGTCCACATCCAATAAATATTGCGGATGCGCCACGTTTATCAATGTCATCAGCAATTTCATTACCTGTACAATCACTATGTCTGGGAATCGATGCTAACGTTACTTGATTATGATTATATATCAGTAATTTATCTAGCGACAGCCTAAAATAACTAACTGTAGCAGACATAATTGAGAAACTTGTAGTAGCTTTAATAGCAGTTTGACTATTACTAAATATGATAACAATTTTAGGGGTATAGAAAGTAACTAAGTACTAATAGTGTCACTAGAGTGCAAAATTTGATAAAGTTTGCTTTTTGACGGACATAAATCCCACGTTCGGAAAGCCAGATACGAAACACAAATTTTTATGCCCCCGAAACACGATTAGCCCAATTTTAAGGGTAGAGGAAGGTCCGTAGGAAGTTAATATGGTACTCATAAACTTGGCCCAAATTGGTAAAGTTTACTTTTTGATGAACCTAAATCGCAATTTTGGACGAGCCAGATACAAAAAATCTAATTTTTGGGCCCCAGGTAAAGTTATTAGCAAAATTTTCGGGGTATAGGAATGCCAGTAGTTACTCGAAATGGTGCCCACATGGTCACTAGAGAAGTCAATCTGATTAAGTTTATCTTTTAACATATCTAAATCGCACTTTGGGCGTGCCAGATACGAAAAATCGAATTTTTTGAATCAATGGAACATCATTAGCCTAATTTTAGGGGCATAGGAAGGTCCGTAGAAAGTGAAAATGGTGCTCACATAGTTACAATAGTAGTTGATTTGATCAAGTTTACTTTTTGACAACCTAAAACCATGTCTACATACCTAGATTTGAAAACAAAGTAAAATTTGGAGAATTTCAGGTATCCTGAGGGGTCCCGAGACACGTGTCAGAGAGCCACCGGAACCCAACACGATGCCAGACATAAGGAATTTAAATAAAATGCAATCAACTTCCCTGCGAAAGTCATTAGCCTATTTTAGGGTTATATGACGATAGCAAGCTACTGAAAATAATGTTAAAAAAATCACTAGAGTGCCTAATTAGATTCAGTTTGCGCTTCAATGCCCAAGTCGCATTTCTGGAGAGAGCCAGATACGAAAAATCTAATTTTTGGGGCCCAAGACACGATTAACATAATTTTAGGGGCAAAAACTTTATAGTCTAACCAGTAATTTACTTGTGTCTCCATTAATTGAATACTTTGCTAGGGATATGATACCGGATTTTTGTTTATCAACAAATACTGAAGAGGCAGCATTCCGCGAACCGGAAGCCACCCTCCATCCTTAGTCACGCCCGGGAACTATTACCGCTACACCTGGTTGACCTCTATCGACTGCTAGGCGAAACTTGAGGGAAAAGTGGCTAAGTCTTCCGGGTCAGTTTTTCGTTACAGGGAGGCTACTCTCGGTTGATTGCAGGGCTCTACCGGTTTGTCCCGATATAACTTTCCACACTATGAAAAAGCCAGAAAATAAAGGATATGATGCTCTACAAAGAAAATTGCGGTACAGAGAAATTACATAACTGATAATAAATGCTTGTAAAACCTGTTTCAAAGAATAATGCTATAAGTGACACCTGCAATAAAATAAGCATGTGTTGAGCAAAATACGCAAAACTTTGAGACAAAATTTCAATCTTCAGTCGCACAGATATATAGTCTTACCGCAAAAAAACTAAAGATATGTGCTTACCTCGTACGGAATATCCGGTAACTGCGGTTCGTAGGTACGGCTAGCAACAAAATCGCTAGACATAAATAGAGCCTGTGCATGAGGCCGTTGCAACAAATGCAATAGTTCCTGAACGTCTTGATTAAACGGGTTGTCATGAAGAATCAGACAAATCTACAACTTAATGATTTTACATTCAAATGCAAGTTTATAGCAAATGATAGTTGCAGTAACACAGGTTCAGAATGAACCCAGATTTGCAAAGGTCGTACATATTATAGAGACCTGTCCTCGGTATCAAATAGTCGTGTTATGCTGTAGAAATAAAGTTCACGTATTAGCATTACCTAGCTGCTTATTAGCGCTTTAGGCTCTCTTTGGAAAATACAATATCAAGCTCAGTACTGTGTTTTTATTGTAACAACCCGAAAACTGAAAAATGTTACGAATACGCAAAACAATGTCCATTTGGTAGTAGTAGTTCAATTTATCCTTGCTAGCCTAGGATGCCTTTCTGCGCGAAAAACAATACGTATCAGATTGTACAGTTTAAAACACTACTAAAAACCAAATCATAACTAAAAGCCCATTAACTGAATTCTGAGAAGTCATTAGTGAATGAAAACGAGCGTGGCGAACAATTCTCACTGGCCAAAGTGGTAAATTTCGATAGCCTTTGCTTCTGGTTTTTTGGGAGTGACACGCATAATATAACTACATGGGCCGCCTGAATCGCAAGATAGCTTATACGAAAGCATAAAATCCCTATATATGGCCTTTAGTTAAACGCAAAAACGGATTCCAAATCCTTCAGGTTGTAAAAGACGTCAAACGGTAGGGTCAAAAAGGGGTCCGTTAAAACACATGTTTGGCAGTATCACTGCAACCAGTGCAGATATTTCGGCCAAGACAGGTTCACTTTGTAGAACAATATTAAACCTATATAGAACTGTTTATAAAGCTTGTGGTAACCTTTGGGTCCAACATTATGACCCTAATTAGTTTACACAGGGCCCAAGACATCCCAAAACACGAAAATCACAGTATCTCCTTGGGCCCAAGAGATTTATCATACACGAGCTGAACTTCCTGAACCGAGCGAGCTATATGGGCAATATTGAGCCCATTTTGTAGATTAATTCACCCTATGTAGTGGAACTAAAGTATAATATACAGAGCTGTTACCTTTATTTATTCTCCATGGTTGGACCAAAAAGGGTTTTTGATTGTGCCCAAGAGACCTAAATACACGAAAATTGTAGATCCCGTAATCGCTATGGGGTAGATCAGTTCACCCTCTAAGTAACTACAGATTATATACCGCAGTTTTCATTATTTACACTGCTGCCTTGAATCAAAATCGGTTTTTGAATGAGCCCAAAACGCCGAAAATACACAAAACGGTGATATTTCTTGACCCACTCGAACTATATGAGTGATATTGTGCTCATGTTGTAGATCAATTGATCTCTATATAGCTGCAGTGATGATAATGCACCGCTGTTGTCTTTATTTACGCTACTACAGGGTTGAGTTAAAAGTTGGGTTGAGTTTTGAGTAGGTCAAGAGGTACAAAATACCCGAAAACAACAATATCTCCGCTATTACTCGAGATGTATTGATATTATTGATCTCATTTGGTAAAAAAAATCATCCTCTATTGCTACATTATGTACGCAATGAACGAGCATGTCACCAACTATTACAACACGAAATTTCTACGTCTCTAAATATACATATTCAACACCCAGAATTCGCCACCTTGGCGATGAGACAAGCTATTAGTTCTTATTTCTCACATGAAATTGCAATGGGATACGCACTGTGACGAGTCTAAAGCGATGATAACATCAAAGCTCTGAAAAAATGCTGCTTAAGTCATAATGTCGGTGTACTATACACCCACCAGTAGCTAAATGCAATAAGAATTGAAAAAACTTAAACAATCAAAAGCAATTAAATGAAGTGCGCAGTTTTGATGGGTCAGGTATACCTCGGTTTTCGTAACGAGCCCGTCCAAAGTGTCATCACTTATCAAACCCTAATTGTTCAACTAAGCCCATGATTTATTATCGTCTCTAAATTTGTGTTTCCCGTGAGCTAAATATTTTTAAACTTATTAATGCTATTTCTAATGTCAAACCGTTGTTTCACCGCCTGAAGATATTGTACAATAGGCAAAAGTATATACCTGAAAATGTGTAATATATATAGCAAACTTTGTTCCTCAAGCTAACATTTCTCGGCAGAACGAACATGGAGCCCCAAAGGCACCCCACCACAGTCTTCTGAAGGCAGTGGGTAGGCCAGCGTAATGCCTGGGTATCAAGCAATGCCAAGTTATATGCAAGAATAAATATATCAATGGGTATTATGGTACAACATAGTTTTAAATACTAGCCAGCTACAGTATTCGCCAGAAGTGAGTGGTGTTAGTTCTATGCTCGCTCGAAATTCGTTCGATAAAATAATTTTTTTTCGAAATGTGTTCAAAATTTAGGCGCGTTTTTATTTTTTTCGATCTCTCTTCGAGAATAAAAAATTGTGTTCGATATCTGTTCTTCGTTCATTCATTTGAAAGGCGACACTCATTTCTGACGAGTACTGTAGATTTTAAAACTTTATCACTATTTACCTCATCAACCTGCAGCTTTAATTTGCGTCCAAGTGGCTCATTTTCCTTCAATCTGAATTCCGATATGACCTTATGCAATCGCAGCAGTGCTTGAAATTTGCGGCGACCAAATAAGTTCTAAATAGTGACAAATTTAGCAATGAACAACTCATTTACATCGTTTTTTCACACATACGCATAACGTAAAGAATAACACTGAGTTCAAACGAAGAAAACTTTGCCAAACTATCAGTAAAGTACTCGGTATGTAACAACAAAATGTACAAACATTTTAATAATTTGTAAAAGAAACAATAGTATACATAAAACTGACACCAAAGGATTATAATAACTCATATAGCCGATTTATATCTAAAATGAGTACTTTAAATAATCTGCGATGCCTATATCACACCTTTTCCACCAGAACTACCCATTATTCGCCAATCTAGATCAGTTTACGTGACTAAAATTGATGGCAAATGACAAAAATCCCTGAAGCCGCCAATTTTGATTTTCAAATTTTCATATTCTGCGGTTTTATATCTCCTCTGAAAAAATCATAATGTAACAAAAAGGCAACAACGGGGGTTTGACTTTAATAGCCTAGTCCAGGCGTTATTTTATCAACTAGATGCATGCTTAAAACATTTGTTGGGAAAAAACACCATTTCGACGATCTATTACTACATGACCACCAAAGTAGCTATTCCCATCCAAAATAATTTTCATTTATAAGGACTGAAATAGACATTATAATCCCACATCTGATAGCACTAAAACCTCTAAATAACCTAAGATGAAGCTATTTGTGGATTATATAATTATCAAGAAGCTATCAATTAATCTTGCTGAATAGCAAAAAATATATTTTCATGTCTTAAAATAGCCATTTTGACTATCTATGATAGAAATGTGGTCAATGAAGTAGTTATATCTATCGAAAATAATCCGTTTAATCTAATGGGACTAAAATAGATATAAAAATATAAGATGTGATTGCACTAAAGCTCTGAATAGCCTAACATAACGAAATTTGGATAATTTGAGGAAAATCTAGCTTATTTGACATCCAGTTTAATATCTATGGCCTTCAAAACAATCATACAAAGTCAATAGAATATGGCTACCAAGTTGTTGGAAGCAATTTTGGGATTATTTATGAAGAAAAATAAATTTCTCTTGCTAAAACCACTAAAATTGTTATTTTCAGTTCTTAAAATAGTCAATAAGCTAGTGGGACTGAAATATATACAAAAATAGCAGATCGGACTGCACCAAAACCCTCTAAATAGCCTAACATGGAGCAATTTGTGTAATTTGAGCAAAATCTGGTTACTTTAACGGAACATTTTACAGTCGGTTCAATATCTATCACCTCCAAACTAAGCAAATCAATGGAACATGTTTGACAACTTGTTGAAAGCAAATTTTTGATTATCATGGAACAACAAATTATTCTTCCTAAACTCGCTAAAAATGACATTTTTAGGCCACAAAATCATCATTTTCGACGATCTATAATTACTATTATGACCACCAAAGTACCAGGGAATAACCGGAACCGTCCATTTAAACCGGATCCGGGTCTTCGAAATTTATATATAGTAAAACATATGATGGAAGAAATGAAGGTATAGTGGATTTAAAATGCATTAAATATAACTTTTACATTAAACTTAATGTATTGTGATGGTATCATAGCCTTTCTGAAACTTTAAAGAGACTGAGGAAGCTAATAATGTTTATTTATCGATCAAATATGTCGGTTTCTGGACATTCAGAGCAAAAAAGTCTTCCACTATACACCATTGCGTGTACTGCGTCAAATCGAATTTGCTTACAAAGCTTGGAGCCTAGAATACACACTTTCGCTCTGTCTCCAGTCGCCTCCCTTTACTACACATACGTTTGTTGCATGTTCTTCTGTAGGAAACTTAAAAGTATTGGTTTATATGATTCTAAGAGAAAATAATAGATAGAAAAGGTAATTTTCTGATCAGTGGTCAGAGACACTGTTTAGGCTAGCGTTGGACAAACAGTGCCCGTCAGTTAGATCATAATGATGATATCTTTCTAATCAGAATGCTATAAATGAGACACACTGTGATGCTGCTCGCACAGTTTCAATAAATACAGTTCATTGCCAAGAAAGCAGTTTCTAACCGCGTTGCAGATAACTTTAGTTTACTTCATTTTAGACTAATTTACCAAGTTTACAAGCGCACTGGAGGGTGCTTGACGCAATTTATGTTAGCCAAGCATACCCAAAGTACTTCTGCGTAAGCTATACTCTGTTACCGAGTTGGACCGGTTTAATTCAAACGTATCCCACAGACTTCTGGATGTGTAAAATAGCTGCTACAAGCATCAACATGGCTTTGATTTAACAAACTCCTGCAGGTTATTATGAAAAATTCCTGCTGAAATTATGTGTCCTACTTACATTTCACACGGCAAATTGGTTAGTTAATCTTTTCTTTTATTTGGTTGTATTGGAGCTTGATCATTGTATAATATATGTTACATATGTTTGGATTACAGGATGAAGCAAAAAACGTGGAAGATTTCAAACAAAATTTTTAAACCGGAATTTCGGTTCCGCTATGGATTTTGCCCTTTGCCAGAACCGCAACCGGAACACGATTTTCGGCAGAACCGGAATTCCGGTTACTCCCTGCAAAGTACCTATTCCCATCGAAAATAATTTTTATCTATTGGTACTAAATTGGCAAAAAATACCACATTGGACTGCGTAATCTAAATAGTCTAACATAGACCAATATGGCTACTTTAAAGGAAAATTTTACAAGTTCAACATCTATCACCTCCAAACTAAGCATACTAAGTCACTAGAACATGTTTAACAAACTGTTGAAAGCAATTTTTTATTATCATGAGACAGCTACTTATTCTTCCTAAAATCGATAAAATTGTCATTTTCAGTCCTTAAAATCACCATTTTGACGATCTATGATTGCTATAATGGCCAGCAGAATAACTATTTCCACCGAAAATCATCTATTTTCATCTACTGGAACTGAAATAGACAAAAAATACCACAGCTGATAGCGCTAAAGCCTTTAAATAACATAACATGGAGCAATTTTTGGATTATTTATCAAAAAACAATCTTACTAAATAGCAAAAAATATAGTTCACGTCTTAAAATAGCAATTTTAACGATCTATGAAAGAAATATGGTCACCAAAGTAGCCACTTCCAACGAAAATAATCAATTTAATTTATTGAGTCTGTAAAAGACATAAAAATACCAGATCCGACTGCACTAAAGCTTTGAATAGCCTAGCATAAATCAGTTTGGGTAATTTCAGCAAAACCTAGCTTATTTAACATGCAATTTAATATCTACGACCTTTAAACCAAGCATACAAAGTCAATGGAATATAGGTATTAATTTGTTGGAAGCAATGTTAGAATTTATCAAGAAACAATAAATTACTTTTGCTAAAACCACTAAAATTGTTATTTTCAGGTCTTAAAATAGTCAATAACTAGTGGGACTGAAATATATACAAAAACAGCGTATTACTGCACTAAAGCCTCTAAATAGCCTAACATAGCGCAATTTGTGTAATTTGAGCAAAATCTGACTACTTTAACGAAAAATTTAACAGCCAGTTCAATATCTATGGCTTTCAAGGTATGCATAAAAAGTCAATGGAACATAGTTAACAACTTGTTGGACACGATTTTTTCTATTTGCCCTTGAAAAAATGTATTGGTACTTTCGCACCTAAATTTAACTATTTGCAAAGTAATTTTAAGTCTAATAATATCATCTAAAAGAAAAAATCTTACACCCAGTTCAAGAGTTATCTTCTTCAAAATAAGCAAGATGAGTCAATGGAACATGGTAAACAAATTTTGGCACTTATTTTTCGTTTTTATAGTTACAGAACACACTACATAAAGAATAAAACAGCCCAGAAACAAGCTTTTCCAAATTTTGTACAAAATAAAAGTCAGGAAAATTTGAAAATTTAATAATTAAAAAAGAATTCTTCACCATACAAAAGGACATGACAAAAACGTTGCAAATATTTTTTCAATTTCGCCATCAAACAGCATCAAAATTAAACAAAACATAGGATAGAACAGAAACCATGAAAATAGCCTTAAATTTAATGAAAACGCTTAACTACTAATGTGAAATAAAATTTTTGTAGAAAACTGTGGTCATAGGTAGCATAGAATTAGCTATATTGATTTTCCATAATTGTAACATGACATTTATTAGATCTAAAAACGAGTAGAAAAAAGAATTGAGCACGAAAAAATTTACCCGGCTACTTTTTCGAACTTTTTGCCATATTCCAGCAAACATAACAAACTAACCATTAAACCTACCAATTTAAGTTTTTTTAAATGACCGCCAATAGGTGGCATAAAATGGAAATGTTATAGTTGAGCTGCGCACACTAAGTTTTCTATGAAACAGCAGGAATCGAAATGAGCTTGTTCGTAGAAAATCGCAATTGGGAATAAGCAAAAAGAACTAGTATATAATAAAGCTGTGAAGGAATACTTTTAAAAAATGCCGTCAAGAGTTCTGCGCAATAGCGAAACCCAAATTTGTGATGATGTGCATCCGACAAAGGCGTACATGAAATTTGGTCCAATGGTCTGCAGTAATAGGTTGTGTAAATTTTGCATGGCTATGTAATTACGTTTTTTACTGTGTAAAAATACGTGAACTTCTCAAGCCAAAAATTGCAAATCTGGACTAAGCGTTTAACCTCTGGACCCAAAAAATTTGCTGTACCAAAGCTGGACCCAGGGTCTGTTTTGAAAAGATTCCCTGCGGAAGGGTAAGAATAATTTTACCTTGGGCATCCAGCGAACCTGCAAAATTTTTTGAGACATCGTGGAGTCAAACTTGGTACCAAGCGAATCCTCTGAACGAGAACTGTTGAACACAAAGTTGTATCCATAACATATAGTAACACAAAATCAACTGTGCATTTCCAACTATACATCAACTCTGAGCCAAAAGTAATTTAATTTTTCTCCTTTCTTCAGGTAATATGTGGGTTCTGTTCTCAGAGAACTCACAAACTCTTTTGTCTGCAACAGGAGTTTGTGGGTTCACAATTAACCGTTATCTTCAAAACGTGAAAGGTTAAAATGGATCCGTTTGAGAGCCCATTTTGTAATTCTATCTCATTATTCGCGAGTCTAACAAGTGCTTGTCGACAAAGCTGTAGATTTTATTCAGCCGAACATGAAAGATATGCAACTTTTGATACGAGGCCTGCCTTTGGGGATAAAACTAAAACACATTTTCCCTCTTTCGCAAAATTGAGGGGTACTATCTTTAAAAGGGGCCTGCCATACCATACGAGTGGTAACCTATATTGAGGGACAGGCCAGACTATAAGCTACAACATGAAAAGACCCCATGGGAATATCTAATCTTTATTGGTTCATGAGATATTTAGAAAAAAACTGCCCACTGACTGTCCACAGTGGGAGAACCCCACTTTCCAAATCCTCTATGTTCCAAACCCCACGTTCCGAATCCTCTATGCGCACACTAATAATTACTTGCTCGCTTCGCAATCATGTTATAACATAGTAAACCATTTTACCTAAATGCGTGTAATCTATTGCAACACTGTATACAAAAACATACCTTCACAAATGTCTGATCACGTAGCTCACACCTGTCAAGATAGTTGTCGTCAGATTCTGCTTCAGCGCTAATGTCTACAATGATAAAACTAGTAGCTTGTCTTATCGCCAAGTTGTGAACGCTGTGTGTTAAATACGTAATTTATACCTGCTTATTTATTTAAGGCCTCACAAGTCCATGTAAAATCCATTTTGACAAAAACTTGCAGCATAGATAAATACAAAAATAGCTTATTCAGCTGAGTTCCTGTTCAAAACAAGTACAATACATGTCGCTCAAGCGGTTGCGAAGATATTGTGGTTTTCGTAAATTCTGGCCCATTTGAAACCCATTACAGCCATCCCCGCCACATACAAATCCACAATAACAGACGATCTACAAACTACACGGAGATATAACTGTCTTCGTGTATTTTGGGTCTTATGACACCATTCAAAAACCCATTTTGGCCACATCTAGAATTGCAAATATTGGGGCTACAACAGCATACCATATACATAAAAGATGAAACCCCAATTTAACCAATATTGCTCAAACGTTTGTGGGGATATGATTATTTCCGCAAATTTAGGTTTTAAGAACCCATTAAAAATCCAGATTGACCTAAATTCTGCATGCTAAAAAGCTGTTTAGCAAAGCTATAAAGCCCCGTTCACTTATACAAGAACGTTGGTAGCTCTACAAGATGAGCCTGAATTGGCTAAAATATTTATACTACTTGTCGAGATACGATCCATAACATTTTCCAGGGAAATTTTCCAACATGACCCATCCTTTTCTGGACGAAGACGATGGAATAGGTTTTTAGTCCAACTTAAGGGAAAGTGCGAATAGAAATTTAAAGCTTTCGAACGAGTTCGAATTTCGCACGAATAAATCCCATCAGTTGTAGTTGAATTATGCGGGTCATATAAAGTAGCAACCCGCAAGCGAGGGTGAATTGTAACATGCTTTGTGTTTGATTTCTATACTACACTACAACCTCTGTAACTCTGCTTCCCTAAAAGCCCCAGAACCTCGTTGACAATAAACCCATCGAAAATAACTGAAAAAGCACCAAGTATTCGTGCTACAATCTGAATAACCAACTATGGTATCCAGCGTACTAAAAATTTATTATCCGGGGTTATTTTAGAGGGGGGAAGGGGGGCGACCCCAAGGATCGGCTCCCCCCCCTCCCGGCGAGCTCCACCCCTACTTTTTCGGAAAAACGACCCCTTAATATTTACGTTTTTTTAAAAAATTGACCCCTTAAGGGTCACTAGAAAATTTAAAAATGGCTGAAAAAATTATTAAATTGTAAAAACAGTAATATTTCGATTTTAAAAACCTGTATGACGTAAGTCTGAAATACGTAACAATATATACACGCATATCGTAGGCTAAACGATCAATTATTTTGGTCACTAAACCTAAAATATGCATGTATAAAAAATATATTGTATTAATTTCTATAAAATTACTGACCCCTTAAGGGGTCATGGCCCCTGATTTCCGAAACGACAAGTTGCTATTGACCCCTTAGGGGTCAGTAAATTTTTCCGTTTACTGACCCTTATCTCGGAGGGCCTAAAATAACCCCGGATTACTAGAACGTTCTTCGTGCCTTGTACGCAATAGATAACCAAGATACTGAAGACAGACTACATATATTCTGTTAACTAATAGAAACATATGAAAAGGCATGAAATGTTCGTGTTAGACTGTAAATATGTAAACCATCGAACTCAGCGTATATACCGAAAAACCTATATAGATCATTCTTGCTGCCGTGCCCATAATAACCAAAAATGAAAACTCACTACATTTTGGAAATCGGGTTCGTAGGCCGTAAAACCCTTGAATTCCATGAAAAGGAATAATATAGTAAACTGAGCTTTAGATGGGAAAACCATTGCATCCAGCGTGCTTCATATCCTATTACACATTGGTTGTAAGGTAAAAGCACGCAATAACATGCCGAAAATTTTAAAATCTGTATTTCTGGCAAAGTTAACGCACCATATTCGCCATACAGTGGCGCAGGGAGTAATCCCACAAAAAAGTTGTGGTCAGCAAAATTGGAGACCTCGATTAACTAATTCTGGGAGTCTCAGTTTTTCGATGTAAAACCTGTGTCGCGAGATGTTGGTTGCGAAAGACTGGTACCCGTATGGACAGATTTGGCAAAAAACCTTAACAACCGGTTCTTTGAGATTTTGACCCTGAAGATGGAATTGGAGCTGTTTGCATTCAACTAAAGGGCACATTCTCATTACTTTTACGATCGAATGAAAAATGTCAAAATCCATAAACACGAAGATGAGTTATGAATGGCAGAAACAGACAAAAAAGATATATTCATGATTTTCGCAATAGCGCCCTATGGTTCTGCATCTACGGACCAGCACGTATATTTAATGCCTTTCCAGAGGTTTACAGTGAGTTTAGGGTCAATGAACGTGATTACAGAATATGACATATCTTCAGTAGTTTGCTTATGCACAGCATCAAGAATTGTATATGTACGTTTTTTCGGCAGGCTGAATACGATGGTTTGGTCATCTAGAGACCAGCGCAAAAACGTCATGCGTTATCTGTGACTTTCGATGTGTTTAAAGTCGACGAGGCTTTAGGTTTTTAAATGGGTTTAGGGTTGCACAGGTTTTAGGGCGATACATACATCAGACAAATACAAGTGATTAGGCAAAATAACTCATATCCAATCACACTCGATGTGTTTCCCCTCGCCTGCGAGATACTAGCTTTACTGGTGTTTATGATAACTACAAAAGAAACATTGGATAAACGGCTAAAAATAAAATTCTTATACATTACGTAGATTAAAATGCTGAAATAAACAACAGAATCCCAAATCTCACCGCCAATAAGCAATACCTATTAACAATATACCAGAACAAAACGGCCGCCGTCGTCAGGAAACAGTACTCCTCAAAAAATGCTGACCAGAACATGAGAACACAATATACACCAAAATAACAGGTTGTTGAAACCCGATTTAAAGGTATGCATCGAGACAAAGACAAAAATTATACTAATAACTTGTCTTATAGCTATGATGGTGAATCCTGAGTGTTAACAGCTATACTGAGCATTAAATTACAAAATGAGCCACCGAATATTAGACGTCTTGTTTGAGTGGTTGGTTGAGAATATATACCCAATCACTGTGCATGTAAAGTACATAGAGTATAAATTACTCTCCGGAATGAGACCAAAAACATCCATACAGGCCGAGCAGCTGAGGAGATATTATCATTTTCATGTATTTTGGTCTCATAACACCATTCAAAATCCCATTTTGACCCAACCCTGCAGCATAAATAATGTCGGCAGCAGCACAGCTTTTATAGCTGCATAGAAGGTGAATTACTCTACAAACATGGATTAAAAAGCTCATATCGCCCGAGAAATTGTGGAGATATTCCCATTTTTGTGCATTTAGAGTCCAAGGACACTTTAAAACACGATGTCACCAAATTCTGCATCCTACGATAGCAGATGAGAAACCATAGTATAACCCCATTGCAGTTTATTTGCTCTGCAGATGCGCTAAATATCACATATCAACACCATTTGTCGGGTTGCAATAATTATATAGCGTGATTTTAAGTCACATTAGATACCCGACCCGATTAGGGAGCTTTTTTAGGGGAAGATGATAGAACCGCGAGGGGAAAATAATGGAATCGCGCTTCGCGCCTAATCAAAGAGCACAGCTTTCAGGCTTTCAAAAGAGCTATCGCACAAACCAATCGGCCCAGCCAAAGTTCAGTTAATACATGCAACCCTAAAAACCCAAAAACAGACATTGTCAAATTTCACCACTGTAACAGCTAGTAGGTATTCTTTCTCTTCGTTCGTGTCACTCTCTGCACTCAGAATTCAATTATGATGGCATTCCAAATAAGAATAAACTAATTAAAAACTACAGGCGACCTACAAATGAACTTGTAACTGATATTACTTGTAAATTCAAACTGCAAACAGAGCCACCCATAAAGCATAAAATGAACGACAAGGCACATTACAGCTGCTTACCTTTATTCGTTACCGCACCAACTGCTTGGTCGATGGCTGTTTTCAGACACGTTACAAAGCTGCCAGAGGGAGTGAGAGTATTTGTACATGTATAATGTTGTTCAGAAACATTATGACAATTTCGAGATTTTTCAGGAGAACTAACCATTCTAAAACAAATCAAAATCTATGTCAGAATAATCTACTGCAAGCTCAGTTATAACTAGAAGATGAGTCAACCCGCGATGACGCAGAGAGCGAGCAATGGTTACAGCCACAGATAGGTTTGAACGAATCAAGTCATCATTTTTGCAAGCCTCGAAAAGTTTTATATTCGCAAATTTAACAACAAATTACAACATTGCATAGAAAACCCACAAAACATGTATAGCTGAATGGGGAGTCCCTAGGCTTGAGAAAACACGTTTATTGCCACTGATACGTTTAAATGAATCATCTCATGAAGCAATTAATAACCACAAATGCAGCAAATTATAACATTAGGTTGAAAATCAAGAAATAGTGCTTGCCTCATAGGGGATCCCATGAGATACAGTATCATTGCAAAAAAATATTCATCAATCACGGGATACGCACAAACATATAAACGATTTCATCTCTTTCAGATTCCTCGAAAGCCTTTATAGCCACAAATGCTACAAATTACAAGATTAGATTAAAAACCACGGAATCATACACGGCTCAGGGGGTCCTAGTACCATTCCACAAAGACGACATCAGTTACCGTTAGGTTCAAATGAATCAAAACATCGTTTTCACCATCCTCCAATACTTTTATAATAGCAGATGCCATATCACGAAATTACGGACTATTAGGAGGCCCAGAGTGAGTGAGTGAAGGAGTAGGTATCACTTACACTGGTAATGTAAGCCATAGGCGAGCCACATTACACTAGTAATTTGAGCGCACAGCAAATCATTAGGTTGTGGCCCATTGCACTATACCCGCAAAAAACCTACTGTACATGATCGGCTCCGGCCAGAAATCTGACCGCCTTAATTTTATCAAAATAGGCGCGATTGATGGGCAAATTGTAACTTTCTTTAATATCTTATTTCGCAGTACATCAAAAGGTGCATATTGTAGCAAGTGGTGTATTGGGGTGTTCTGGTGAGCCAGGTACCATGAACTGGACATTCACCCCACTCGACTAGTCCCATCAAGTATAGATGCCGGTTTATGTTACAGTGGCGGTTAGCGACCATATAACTAATGACAGTTTGTGATTGAGAAAATCCTATGTTTCTTGTTTAACTCAATCAGAATGTCTGTACAAGTCTTGCTTGGGTACATATCTGTCTGAAAAAAAGTACAGTATTCCCCTATGGTAAACTGTGAGCTTTATCTCCAACCAGAATTCCTGCCCCGGTAGAATTCTTATTGTTAGATACTATAAACGAACCATCTGTGTAACACATAATAGTTCTGCACGAGTCTTGTCTAAATTCTGCAGTTTCTTCCAGCCAGTTCTCTCGAGCCGGATATTATGATTTCCAACGCGGAATATCAATCACTAGGGAATGCATATAATCGCAGGGGAAATTCATAGCTGGACCTTCACGTCTAGACTCACTTATATCTGCATACTGGCTATTAATCTCTGTAATGCAGCTCTAAAATTCCTTCTTCTACAACAAATAGGTCTATGGGCAGGTGGTTTAATATCACCTCCATAACTAAACACGGTGTCGACTTCATGGCACCCGTTTTCAGTTTACGTCTTCAGGTACATTTTGTGCCACCAAACTATGGCATTATAGCTAATTGACGGGAGAACAATCATATTATATATGTATCGCACTTTTTAGGGCTCGATCCCCAAGTATTCCCAGCAATGCATCTACAACCCATCAGTGACTTGATACCCTTCCTCACAACTGCTTCAATATGGCTCTTCCACATAAACTTTTATCTATGAGTACTCCTAAATATTTTACTGTGTTTAACGATAGTATAATCTGCCCATATAGTCTCCAATCCACATGTCTACGTACCGTTCTGCGTTGGAAATCACAAGTACTGTGAATGGGGTTTATCTCAAGACCCCTATCTGTACACCATTTTTCCTAAGAATCAAATTTATATTGCAATGGCCTAGTGGCAGTCGCGATATTTTTACTGTTGCTAATAATCGTGACATCATGAGAGTATGCTTGTGCAT
The DNA here is from genome assembly GCA_030248225.1 of Trileptium ribeirensis. Taxonomy (NCBI): domain Eukaryota; kingdom Metazoa; phylum Nematoda; class Enoplea; order Enoplida; family Thoracostomopsidae; genus Trileptium; species Trileptium ribeirensis. The sequence continues at coordinate 71,957 of JASANE010027485.1, forward strand.
AGATGTATGCTCTATTACTTTAAGTAAATCATTCAATACCACAGTCCATAGAAGTGGCGATAAAACGCCTCCCTGTGGACTACCCCGACTAAGCTTATATCTCACTCTCTTACTTCAGAGAGTGACCGTCGCCCATCTTGTTCCTATGAGATTCAAAAGTCATCTGGTTATAGTGGGATTAACTTCAAATTTACCAAAGGCCTTTTTAAAAGCATCCTGTATGTTGCTATCAAACGCTCCTGCTATATCGAAAAACGCAGCTACTGTGTGTATACCCTGTTGAAAACAGATTCTAATTTTCTACTAGGGCATGAAGTACTGTACCAGTACTTTTCCCACTCTAATACACCTGTTGGTTTTCATGCAGTGTTCTTTTAATATTTGCAATAATGTATCTATCTACCAGTCTTTCTGCTGTTTTCAGCAAAAAAAGACGTTAGACATATCGGTCTAAAACTCTTGGCTTCATTATAGGAATCTTTTCCCGGCTTCGCAATGAAGTATCGAGTCATTTCACGCATTTGGTATATACCCAATAGCGATAAAAGACCTTAATAGCTTTAATACTATCGGTAGAATATGCTCACATCCTTCTTGAAGTAGGATTGTACTAATTCCGACCGCACATTGAACTTTTAAACGAATCAAAACTGGATACTGCTCATCTCACCCTTTCAGTAGTTAATATAGATTCGGCCACTTTAATATCATTCCTCTTCGGTCTTAACTTTTGCCTTCGTGTTCCATCAATTCCAATACAATCGTCTCGCACGGAGTCTTGGAAATGAATTTCGAATAACAGTTCTAAGGTCTGCTCTTCGTGCAAAGTTAAATTTCCATCTGCTTTCCTAATAAAACTAAGAATTATTTTGTGTCCTTTGTTACATATATTTCACAACCTGGCGCTCCGTGAAGTGCCTTCAGTTCTTTCACAAAAGCGTTGCCATGAAAAATTCTTTGACAACTTTATTTCGTCTTTGTATTGCCTTTGAACTGTTCGTAACCTATCCCAGTTAAGATCACCAGTTTATCGTATGGACTGTCTATACAGTTTTCTTGATTTCCTCCTAAGATCGGTTAATTTTGTGGTCCACCATGTCATATTAGAGGCTTGATGCATCCTTGGCTTGGCTTAACGTATTGGTTAATTTAACTACATCGATATCTACCTGATCGAATATATAGTCCTTGACTTCAGCGGGTGTAATGGTTGATATCAAGATTTCCCTGAAATCAACCACTTTTACCCTTGTTAAATTATGACGCAAATTATCTGTTTTTATAGCAAATGATATTCAAAATGCATAGCTCAGTGATCTGAAAAAGTGTTTTCATCAAGAACTTTCCATCTTACTAGTTTGTCTACACTAACGAAGTCTGTTAATGTCAAATCAATTTTCTTTGGCCTTGCTCTTGTAATGAGAGTGGATTCATTGACAGTATTCATTATCTCAAGTTTTGTATCAGCTATAAATTCTAATAGATCTTCTCCTGTCTTATTGCAGTCTGTGCTGCGCCACACTGTATGGTGCGCAATTGTATCGCATGTTATAACAATTTTAATGGTTTTCCTGTCACAGTACTCAACCAAGTCCCTTACATTACCACTGGATGGGTTGTTCGCCTCATAGGGCATATACACAGAGGCTACCTATACTTCTTCATTCTCACTACATATCTTAACCACTGCGCAATGTGTCGCTCAACTTGCGCACTAATACGCCCTTTACGTCTTTTCGGCAAAAAATTACTGCTCGTACTATTTCATCAACAACATAATTCGCTTTAAAGCTGTCATTCCATACACGAGGCACACTATGCACAAGATATGGTTCTTGTGCCAAAATAGCATCCACTTCTGTACCTACTGATCTTGAAGTAGCTTTGATTTTACTAATCTCTGAGGTTGCTTCCCTGCAATATTGCAGGCAGGTTTATTTGTCTAAATCTTACCATTATTGAGGCAATATCTTTTTGTTACCCTTTCAATATCCTCATTAAAACCTATTCCATTAATTTTGTAACTCCTTTGTTTTAGGGCTGCGTCAAAAACTCTCGCTAACAGATCACTTACCCGTGCTCTGATAAACATCAGCTTTTTGCTCACCGGTTCACAGCTTAGGGTATTAGGGACAGCGAGACGCCCCACACCCTGTTGACCCCCTTACTAAAAATGCATTCATATAATGTTTTTGAGAGATTTGTCACGTTATGTCTAGCAAATAATTTCCGGCCTTTATCAGTCAAATTATGAAAATCTGTTAACCGTCTAAAAACTAATGCAGCAGTAATTCCTTTAGTTATCTCTAGATTCATCTGTATAATCTCAGGACAATACTCAGCTACTGCCGCCATTTTCAGGTTTTAGTACTGCCATGTCCTTTTACTTGGACGGTTGGAGGCATTTTTGAACTCCAACGTCGATAACTCAAAGTGTGGGCGATCACCCACTTCTGTTCTGAAGGGTTCTCTGCATGACATCGGTATCGCGAAAATCATCTTTACACATCTTTCTTACGACCAAACAGTGGTGGATACCAACAATTGAAATCTATATATACTCCTATTGGTATTAGCCAATCGGCTAGCCACCATCTCCATGGTGGATGTTTTATTTCGTGGATTCCGAACCACTACAAATATCCGACACTGTTCAAACTCCGAACGAGGGATTGAAGTTAGCTTTTCACCTTCTTTAACAGATATACTTTGGACAGCGTGAGACAGTCATTGCTTAGCCGCCTCTGATGAGCATGTCACCAGAAGAAGCCCGTTCCACACACCCGAATCCCTAAAATGGATCTGATCATAGTCGGTAGCATTAAAAGTTATTTCGATGATGTTTTCTTGAATCATGTCAATCTCCTCTTCGGAGAAAATCCTCTCCTGGTTCTCATCAGCAATGAGGACCAGCTTTAGAGCCTTCCTGCCTACTTCCTTGCAGCTTTTAGCAGGCGGCGCTTTCAAAGCTTCAAGAAAGGTTCCAGTGGACGTCGCTTTTCGGCTGCGTTTCGCAGCACCTGTGTCAGAGGCACCCCCTGACGACTCCACCGCACTACTAATACCAGGGGTACTAGTGCACTGTTGAGGCTCATCTGTTGGCACCTTGGCAATCAATTTGCTATAGCTGCCGACTACACTCTGTTTCCGGATAAAGAAGAATGATTTTTTATTCCCACTTCAATTTCCTCTAGCAGCGTTTCTACTCTTGACGGATCAATCCTCATCCTCAGTCTGGTGTTTACCCGCAGCCATGTCTGACAACCTCGTTCTAACTTCAGCGAGCAGTGTCTCTATTGAACTAGCTGACATAGGAGCAGTGGAGCGTACTGCAGCCCCGCCTAGTTTTTGGTCTTGACTAGCCGCGCGTTCCGCAGCAGACTGTTCTTCAACCGTTAACGAGGGTCTGGTAGCGCTTAAAGCAGCCCCACCGCTGGTCCAAAGACATGCAACGTCCGGTGGCGCCTATGGCTGCCCCTTTTCCATCTCCTTGGCCCAGTTTAATCTAAGATTCTCCAGAGAACTAGTAAGATGGGCTACCAAAGTGCCTTGGTTCGTCTCCGAGCCCCTCTCGCCATCGTTGGAAGGTTCAGGCGAGCTTGGCTGGACATTGTGTGACTATATTATTGTCTTTATTATTCATCTGAAATATAGCAGTAATTTCAGTAAAAATGTGCCTGCAAAACCCAAATATGTTGATTTTTAGCTCAAATTTAAATTCATATGAATTGCTAAAATTTCTAAAGATGACCAAGTGCACAATTTTCGTCGTGTTGGACATGCACGACGAATCGCATACTGGGAATACCCTAATTTTGGTCTGAAAATAATAAAATGAACTTTCTATACCAAAAAAAATCAGAGCCTCCGTTAGCCAGCCATACTCGCCACATGTTGCAAACAAGCGGCGAATCTCAGCCGTTTCCGCCCCGCTACCGCGGAGGGGGGAAGGTTGGTATTTAGAAGGGGAGCGGTATCGTATTTTTAAGGTGTATTCACACTTCATCTATAGATACAAACCTGCACGTTAGCGTAAACAACACATAACATCTAAGATATTTAATAAATGTAGAAATTATACACATTAAATACTTTGTTGCAGCCTAGTTTTGTAAACAACATGTTTATACAGCTTCAAACGGTTTGAGATCCAAACTGATATATTTTTTGATTTGAATGGGGGTAGGAGTTGTATGGGGAACATTTATGACGACTATTTTGATATTAAAAATGGAACGGAATTCGTCACCGAATATGTGTGGTCCGAGGTGTGGTCAGTAGTATACCGGCGGAGAACTAAGTGACCCGCATTCTTTTGAGGTATGCTCATGCTTTTTGCGGCGATGCAAGATGACTATGCGCTGCGCGAGACTAGCTCTACTCACTCGCAATTAAGATATTTAACCATCAAAGCCATAGGTCGAAATATTTATTACAAATATTAGTACAAAAGCACCACCTTCTTTTGGCACCACAATTTAGTTCACACCTCTCAATTTCAATATCAGCTTTTTCACAAACTTTTCTTTCCGTCTAAGCCACTCAATATTCTGCTCCATTGCTCTTTTTATTAGCGTTAAGGTTTACGTATCGCTAATTCTCTTAGCCCTGTTGTGAGGTTGATGCATTCGCCCCCGTATGGCTCACAACTGCACGACTAACTGAATACCTGAAACTTGGTCCTTAAATTTACATTAATATAAATTCTTTTTTTAGTCAGATGCCCCCGGATGGCTGACACACCGCATTAACTGCTGTGATAACGATTAAGATTTAGGTTAGCTGATACTCTATTACACCTCTTGTGAGTTGATGCATTCGCCTCCTGATGGCTGACAGCTGCACGATTATTTGATTACTTGAGCCTAGTTCCTTAGAATAACGCTAATACTGCGGTTATTTTAATGTACCCGTCCGGCATAGCTGACGAACTACGTTATAAAAATTGTCTAGTAGCGGCAACTACTGTCTAGTAACGTCTAGTAACTGTTGGCTGATTTTACTATTGGTTTTCAATGCTTAGCGATTTTATATCAAATAATTACTCGAACTGGAAAGATTTGCAGAGCTATGGCGCAAACCTTTATCGACATGTCTCGCTAAACAATTGACGTTGAGTCACGAAATAACTTCACAAATAGGTATGTATATACTTATCATTATAGTAATTTATATTATTCCATTATTCCCTGACAAAATCCGAGCCGAGCACGAGCGTAATACTAAAACGATAACGGTCCTTCTCTTACAGTTTCAAAGCGTATCACCGTAGTTGAGCAATACCCTGTGGCGTTAGTAGAAAAGGAATTACGTGAGTATACTCTGGGTGAGTTCGTGACGTGGGTGACCAAATAATAAATTGGAAACTTGATACCTAGTAGCTGCCACTACTCAATAGTTATAGCGGGCCTAGCTCGCCGTCCGGAAGCGGGAATATTAATATAACGGCAAGTAATTATCGTAATTCTAAGATCTTAGGATAAGGCAATTAAATAAACGTACGGGTCTAGCCGTCCGGAAGGCTTCGTACAAACCCACTAGGGAACGTAATAGAGTATCGATAACCTTCAGGAAGCCGTCCGGATACTGTTGGCCTTAAAGAAATTATTAGCGTAAATCTAAGCATGGGGTAAAGGTATTCAAATAAACGTAAATCTAGTCGTCCGGAAGGCTACATACGAACCTCACAAGACAAGTAATCAATTCTTAACCTAACGTTAACTTATCAGATAACTACTTAGAATAATAGTGCGTTCAAACTTGAGTTGAGAGTCAAAAAGCAAAGCTAAGCAACAAAAACACCGAGAGTCCATGAACGACAAGCGGCTAGAATATCGGAAAAACTATGTGAATCTAAGGCGCAGATATAAGCAATTAGCAATAATCGATGTTATAATCAGCGGCATTCCGAAACAGTGATTTCTATGAGCGTTACTAACTTTCGAATAAATATTCTAATATCGACTTTATTGGTTTTGTGTTGAAATTCAGTCATAGCAATTCGACTTAGGCATGCTATATGCTATTTGGAAAGAGCCACTGAAAAAATATAGACGCGCGCCAAGAAAAATATCACAAATCTTCGCCGGCATACTACTGGCCGCGCGTAGGGACTCCACATCTTCTGGTGACGAATCCCTTCCCATTTTAACATCCGACAGCCGTCATAACAAAAATACCCTCCAACCCCTACCCCGTTAAAAGCACAAAATATAACCGCGATATAATCTATTACACTGCCAGGGATATATAGCTACGAACCGTTTTGATAGCTATGTAGTTATCGTGCCGGTGCGTTGCAAAATAACACTCTTGAAAGTGTATTCACATTCACAACTACCATTTAGGCTCTAGTGCACTAATTTTTGCCCCTCGCGCTATCGCTACGACCAGGAAGTATCTACCCACCGAGAAACGAACATTGACCGTCTGTGATAAGTCTTAACAATAAAATACTTTGGTTTATATCCATACATGCACTTGGTCCCAGTTCCCAGGTCCTACGATAGTCTGCCTTCGGCCTTTCAAAGCGGATCTGCCTGTCGGTGGAAGGAGACGGTCGAGCTATATGTCAGAGAGATCGGCACTTCTCGCCGAAGAACGGATCCGCGTCTCAGGAGAAATAATCTGCCTTTCCTCTACATGATCAGCCATGGTTTATATCGCTCTTCTAGCGCCTCTGAATTCTACCGCCTAGTAGGATTCTAAAAACAGTGAAAAACGCAATGACAATGACAGGAGGATTATGGATCGAACTGCAGGAAATAGCAAAAATAGTAACCGTAATATTTTTCTGCTGTGTTAACAACTAACTATGCATGCGTAATTCTACCGATGGCCAATCTAGCGCAAAATTTGGAATATGCAATCTTTATGAATTGATGCCAAACACTACCACTGACCGTCTACCTGTTTCGCATTAGGATAGATTTTTAGCAGACTGTTATAGCCAGCCGCTTGTTGGCTCTTCTGTGTACCTACACATGAGCGTCTGTGTTTCTTACGAAGCATGCTTATCTTTATATTCAGACATATACACGGGGGCTAGGGAGATTAACCAACTTTTCCTGTGGCGTTTGACTCCTATTCCCCTTGTACCGTAAATATTTGCAAAATTTGACAATAATTTGGAAAAATTTTGGAAAATAGGGACAATTTGACAAAAGGTACGGTACGTTTTAGCAGAAATTATTGGTGTCAAGTGTGTGTCATACCGAAAACAAAAATATAACAGCTATGAGGGTGTGTCGAATACCCAAGGAAATTGATATACCGCATGTGTGCAACCCTTGGTATCCATGCGTTAAGACCGCCACTGCAGGAGTCGATTTGTTCTTCTGTGTCGATTTGTGACACCGTCATACACAGATCAAACTCGCAAACCGCTTTCTCATCCTCCAGAGACGTCGCGTTTCGTCATTGCGGCTAGATGTCGTTGCTTCTGCAGCTTTTTAAGGAGGCCGGAAAAGTGGCATTTTGCTCGCTAATAAAATTAAACTTTAAATAAGGGTCTAGGGAATACCAGGATCCCTGGGATAAAGTTAAGTAGTATATGGGGAAATGCAGTGTGTATCATGAAACTGCAGGACAACTGAGTGTCATTTTCAGGCAGCATAATTAATCGCCTCAGAATTCCGTTATTCGCAGCGCTACACACTCCAACGTTCTGATTAACCCGTAATAATCTGCTCAGAAACTAGTTTTGAGATCACTGTGGTTAATGCGTTTTGCATTAAAAGCAATAATATGTAACAGGACCGTTCCGGCCCGTTACATGTATTTTACAAGATTTCGACGTTCAAATTACTTAAACGCACCTCAAATCGAACCATACATGGATTGCGGGAACAAAATTTTCATAGGTTGCGTTGGTGCCATGGTCGTTGCTAATTGCGTTGCATATCATCACTTGTTGCTATGTCACTAATACATATGATATATATAGATGTATTTTTGCCATTGTATATCGTATTTTGTACTTGTGCATCATTTTGGGACGGGCCCGCAGGAGCCCATAGGAAGTCCGATTCGGCTAAGAGTTCACATCTACAACGAAGAGGCAAATAATAGGAAAACTGAACGGAACTTGACTACTTGTCCATATTTCCCCATTGAAACTTCAAATTTATGACCATCCGGGAATAGGAGGCCACTAACAAGTCGTGCAGTCCTATGGGTTGGGAAGTGATCAAAATCGAGAGTATCGATTTTACCTGGGTTAAGCGTTTTATAGCTTAATGGTCGCGTCAATAAGCTAAAACAAATGGGTTACGGTAGCTTCCGAATATTCGGAAATAACGGGCATCGGGCTCGTTTATGGGCCCGTGACCGTTCAACGGTTGAGATTTCCCGGAAATGTCCCGAGTACTTTCTGGTAGAGAATGTTTAGGACTTTACAATGAGGTCAAAATGTCGCAAATCGCTGGAGAATTCCGTGAGATATCTTGGGAACAAACAGGTGGAAATTCAATTGACAGCCATTACTTATACTAGGTTTGGCTGATGACAATGGTTCCGAGTAGATCTAACTTAAATATATATGGATATGTAGATATGTATGTGTGTGTACTACTTGATTTTCACGCCCCGGTACTTTCATTTTCCCGCCCACACCGGACAAATCCTCCCTTTTAACAGCGCCTTTAACGCCCCAAAATTGCCCGCCCAGCGCCCTAGCCGCTGGTCTTTCTTCTTATCATCGAATCATTGATTGGAAATGTGCGTGTTTCTAAGCAACTTACACATTGAGACATCTAACGAGACCAGGCGGGTCTCGACCTGACCAGTCATCCCGCTGTTATATGAGTTATTCTTCTGTTTTATAATGCACTATGAAAATTCAACATAAAATTCCGTCAGTTTGCACCAACCTCGACCCCTGACACTCAATGCGCCCATGCGACCCGTCATCAAACGTCTGCTCTTGGCGAATACAACGATATGTGGCCGGCCCCTGCCCGACTTCCCGCTAGGCCGCTATCACCCGTCGAAGTGGCCCCCAGTTCGGAACACCAACTAAAGATGGGCACCAAAACTCCCGAAAATTTATTCCTAAACAGAAAGCAGGCAAATCGCCCGTCATCACGTTCGCCACGTTGAGACATCTCCAAATACACCCGGCGGGCGTCTGTCCGTTGCCCCGTTAACCCGGGACGGCCGACAAAAGCGCCCCCACCACCATCGACACTCTCTCTATCTGTGGTGATTTTGGTGCCCCACTAACCCCTGCCCTTTGGACCAGGAAATCGCCCCTCGTTCGAATCGCCCTCTCAAGGTGAACGCCCAACCGTTTGCGCGGGAAGGCCCGCTGAATCCGTGTACACTTATATATGTCGGCACCCAAATGTGGGTCCCGACCCGCCATTACGTCTACCCCCCTCGTGTTTGGTATCATTCGACTCCGTTCTTCGTCCTGAGGCCGAATTTCACACCAGCCCCTCGAAAATCCCAGGGGTTTCCTTTGGCCCGCCGCTTCCCTTCCCGTGCCCTTCCTTTCTTCCTCTCCGTGTCCTCGTTTTCTTTTTCTTTCTCTCTCTAACCGACTTTTTGGTCGGTTGTCGTCGCTGTCGCTGTGGCTGTGTTGTATTTGTTGTTGTTGTTGCTATTGTTGTTGTGGTTGTTGTTGTTGTTGTTGTTTTGTGTGTGTTTCCGATGCGTACTTGAGCGACCTTTCTGTCGCTCAGTTCGCCCGTGTGTCTCGTGTGTATTGTATGTTTATGTGTTCATGAGTGTATGTGTAACAGGGCCGCTTCGGCCCTGTCACGAGCATTTCAGGACTTTCACACTCAAAATTGCATCGGGACGCGTTGGCACATGGTTGTTTTGTATAAAAATGTTACTTATCTTTATGAACCGTTTGTATAAAAATGTTACTTATCTTTATGAACCGTTTGTATAAAAATGTTACTTATCTTTATGAACCGTTTGTATAAAAATGTCACTTATCTTTATGAACCGTTTGTATAAAAATGTTACTTATCTTTATGAACCGTTTGTATAAAAATGTTACTTATCTTTATGAACCGCTGTATAAAAATGTCACTTATGAACCGTTTGTATAAAAATGTTACTTATCTTTATGAACCGCTGTATAAAAATGTCACTTATGAACCGTTTGTGTAAAAATGTTACTTACCTTTATGAACCGTATGTATAAAATGTCACTTACCTTTTATGAACTGTTTGTATAAAATGTCACTTAACTTTACGAACCGTTTGTATAACATGTCACTTACGAAGTTCACGATTTTGCTAGGGACGAGTGTTGTAACCTGACTGAGCCATAAGGAAATGAGCCGCCTCAACCGACCTGTAAGACCGAAAATAGAGCCCCACACTGATGAAAACTAAAAATTAGTCGAAAACCCAATTGGTAGATGCTATGTGTTATAGGGTTGACGGTTATGACCGTCCGGGAATATGAGGCTCCTGGCTGCACGTTCAAGAAAACACGTTGGTTAAGAATGAAATTAAAAATATTAAATTTACTTGGTTTTAGCGATATACTAAGAAATGGTCACAGAAAACAACAAGTCGCAACAAGCGGAAATCTTAAGTTGATAGCCTTCGCGATTGTAAGGAACGACGGATGACGGGTTAAGTTGAAGGCCCGCCATCGTCTATGATATCCTGATCCGGAAAATAACCGGAGCAGACTGGTACAACACTTTGGGGGAGTGTGAGTGGACTTCTAAAACCGCTCCCAGCAACGCCAGAGCTTCGCTTGTAACATGTAGAGACAATCGCTACTTACGCTAGGTGGGATTGTCAACGCGGAACCCAGATTGTTACCTTCCATATATCTAGGACATACCATATATAAAGTATGCAAATGTATCTATTTGCGTGTGTGTACAACCCTTTTAGGTAAAACCGCTTCGTTTCTGCAGCCCATTGTAGTATGCAATTAATACGAACCCCGATTTTCGACGTCTTCGTTGCCCTATCTCGCGTTCGAACCGGTGAATGCGACCCTTCGTTTTGTTCACCGTGACTAGTTGAACCCAACGATATGTGCCGGACCTCCGTCCGAGTCCCTGCTGACTCGCTGTAGCCACGCAAAGATGCCTAGAAAGCAGTTGTCAACCGCTGATGGACACCGATAAATCGAGATTTTTCGTTCAGCTCTAAAATGGGCGAACTGCCCCTCGTTGGATTCGTCTCGACGAGACATCTCCAAAAATACCCGGCGGGTCTCGGTCCGCCGCCCCGTTTACCCTGGACAACCAACGAAAGCGCCCCTACCGTAGCCATCACTCTCTCTAATCGCCGTAATTTTAGTACCATTCTTACCTCTGCCGCCCCAGTAGCGATATCACCCCTCGTTCGAATCGCCGTTGGACGGTGAGTCCAACGATACCCGGCGGGCGTCGCTCCGCCTATCCGTTAACGCAGGAGAGCCCGTTAAAACTCCCCATACTAACACACATCGGAACCCATAGATGGGTCCCGACCCGCTTCTATGTCTACCCCCTTGTGTTTGGTATCAATCGACCCCGTTTTCCGTCCTGGGATCGAATCTGACCCCAGCCCCTCAAAAATCCTCCCGGATTCCCTTGTCCCGCCACCCTTCCCGCACCCTTTCGTTGTCTCCTAGTGTCCTCGGTGTCCTTTCGCTCTTTGTCCTCGTTCTCTCTCTAACCGACGTTTCTGGTCGGTTTCCTTCTTTGTTGTCGTTGTTGTTGTTGTGTTTGATGTGTCGTGTGTGTGTATTTATCCTGAGCGACCTTTCTGTCGCTCAGGACGCCAATGTGTCTACTGTGTGTAGTATGTGTGTCTGTATGTATATGTGTTATATATATGATATATAAGTAAGAACTGTATACATATATATATATGGACATGAAAAAACGGACGGACGAGTACACCAGATACTAAAATTCGTTAAATTTCAGAGTTTTACGGACGGACAAACTACGAACGGATGGGACGAACGGGGGGGCGACTTTAGGGCCCTTCCGCGGACCATAGTGGCCCTGGAGCCGGGTCCCTGAGCAGTTAGGAGTACGGTGAGGTTTTCCCTGTCTCTGACCTTGAGACGGGCATTTTCCCGTCTTCGGTCCCCCCCGGCACGACTTTAAAACATACATACTCGCATGAAAATTCGAAACTAGCTTGCTTTTCTAAGGTGTCCTCGCGAGTTAGGGTCACCTTCCAAACTCAAATTAGCTTAATTAGGATGGCGGCAAGTCGAGGACAACAAAGGCCGAGTTGATGTTTGCCGACTCGGGATGGGCTGGGAAGAACAAATAGTTCAAATCATGAGCAGATTGTCACGCTAATTGGGGCTGAAGAAGGAAATTGTGTGACCCGAAAGTATTTGTAATAGTTTAAGTTAAGCTAGGACCGGAAACAGTTCAAATGCTGTTAGTTTAGGATCTGATTTCGCTGGACATCCGGCGATAAGGACTGAAATTGGGACTTCAAAATTTACTTTTCTTGGGAAAATTTGGACAAAAATCACAGATGGTCAACTTCCGAGTACTCGGAAGATTCAAACTTAAAGTCGGCAAATTTAATTGAAGCCGACTCTCTTTAAGGACATCGACGGTTTACGGTAGCCGTCAAGATTCTATTTTATGGAAGTGTCCCCAATTGGACACTGGACAGTAAACCCAAAAAAGTGGGCGTTAAGAAATCGCCAACGATT
>JASANE010027486.1:0-54395 GCA_030248225.1 Trileptium ribeirensis
ATTAGGAGATGCAACTTAGAACTTGAGCCGACCGATGTTAAATATATAGAAAAAAATCTTTGACTTACGTATTTAGCACAAAGCGTACCATCCTGAGGCAACTTTCCGATTTGGAGAATGATTAGGCAATGCTATTCAGGATTTTACATATTTTTGTATATCATATTCATGCATATACCAATTAGTACCCGAACGTTGATTTCTAGGAACTCGCGATAGATAAGTCTATCTTGTGCAAAAATTCCCTCCAGGAATTTTGCTGAAATTCCGTCAAGGCAGGGACACACGCTTTTGAATAATATCGTGCAATTGAGCAATATTCTGTTAATTATGGGCAGGGACGCACGCTTTCGAATAAGACCGTGGAATTGAGCAATATTCAATCGGGTTCATGATCATGATTGCTTGAAACTGCGACGCCCCCACTTTGAGCGAAAATTTAATATAACTTAAAATTCCCTCCAGGATTTTTGTTGGAAATTTACCAGATTCTAAGATCTCAAATTATCAAATAAAGCTATAAAATTCATCTATATCTCTTCGGATCCATGAGTTCGATGACTCGAAAGTGGGTCACCCCCACCTTGATTTTAATTATAATATCTCAAAATTTTGCCTTCAGCAATTTTGCTCATATTTTGCTGAGTGATAGCATCATCTCTAGTCTTTCGATTAAGACTCTTAGGTTGAAGAACTCAATCGGGTTCGGTTGCCCGGTGACCCAAAACAAAACAATAACGCTTGCCCCTAAAACTTTGACCGATCATAAATCAAAATTCCTTCCAGGAATTTTGCTGGTTTTTATTTTACAAATAGAGGCCTTTTAGCCCTTTCATTAGAGCTTTTGAAATTTATAATAAATTTAAACTCGAGCAACTCAAAAGCCGCTCAGGTTTTGAACAAATTTCACAGCTTTGTATCCAGCACAGTCAGTTTCATATGTTAGGTTTCGGTATTAGTTTCATCAATGCAGCACAATGGTATCGGAGTGTAGGAGCTCCGATACGCGGCTGCTGTGATAGAAATATAAAGTTACCAGAGTTGATATTTCTTGTTACAAACAGCAATGATTTGATGTACCAAGTTAACAACATTGCTCGGCGCGATGTCGGGTCTAGGCGCGGCGGATCAATTTTTGAAAGGATCGGTGACCGGGCCCTCAGAAGTCAAAATTATAGGTCAAGTCCAGCCTCTGTGCGAATTCTCACAGATAAAGGCTGGCACAATATGGAGAAATTCCAAAATTTGGGTTTACCCACCTTTGTTTGGATATGTGAAGAAAATCGGCCGCAGCCGAGGAACCTAGCGTTTCCGGACCGTAAATTTGATAAAATAGTTGGAATAAATTTATTACGCATGCAACGACCGTTGGAGTCTGTAATACGTCTGATTTCGGTTTAACCAAGACATCATCATAATCATTGTAAATTTATGTTCGGAATAAGGCATTTTTCAAGCCCTGGATTGATGTAGGCCGCATCAAAAATTACTCGCTTTAGGACATAACCGATGGCCTTTGCGCCATCGTGACTAATTTGCTGCCATGTCGAATTGAAAATTAGTTAGGTGAATCAAATTTAAAACCCTGCCCCCTTGCCATGAAAATAACAGAACTTATACATTTGTATGATATAGGTATACAATTTAAATTTATATATAGTACCCTCGTGAACCTAGCGATCCAAAGTGACCCTTAGTTTCTTGAACTTTTGTCTGGGTAAAGTTGTTAAAACATTCCTGCAAACTTCGAAAATTTTGATGCTATGAGTTCAGGCATGAGACAATCCCTATTTTTAGGAAAATTTCAAAAGGCTAGAAAGTTAGATCACACCTTTCCTTTACCGGGACCTCCGAGTTCATACGTAGGACATCCGTGCTGAGTACCCCTGGTCCGCAGTGGTTCACGAGTGTAACCCTTAAAACGGCTACAGGCACACAATACGTTTGCAAATCATAACTGAGTTGAGTTTAGGATAGCAGACATATATCAGTATATATATCTTCCAGGGAGTAACCGGAATTCCGGTTCCGGCGAAAATCGTGTTCCGGTTGCGGTTCCGGCAAAGGGCAAGAACCATACCGGAATCGGGATTCCACTTTTAAAATTTTGAAATTTTCCACGTTTTTTGCTTCATCCTGTAATCCAAACATATGTAATATATATTATACAATGATCAAGCTCCAATCCAACCAAGATTAACTAACCAATTTGCCGTGTGAAACGTAAGTAGAGCTCATAATTTGAACTGGAATTTTTCATAATAACCTGCAGGAGTTTGTTAAATCAAAGCCAGGTCGATGCTTGTAGCAGCTATTTCACACATTCAGAAATCTGCGGGGTACGATCGAATTATGCCGGTCCAAATCGGTAACAGAGTATGGTTTACGTAGAAGTACTTAGCCTATGCTTGGCTAACATAAATTGCGTCAAGCACCAGCCGGTGCGCTTTGAACTTTGTAAATCAAGTGAAATTGAAGTAACGTTATCTGCAACGCAAGCAGAAACTGCTTCCTTGGCAATGAACTGTACTTATTGAAACTGTGCGAGCATCATCACAGTGTGTCTCATTTATAGCATTCTGATTAGAAATTTAAAATCATTATCATCTAATTGACGGGCACTGTTTGTCTAACACTAGCCTAAACAGTGGTCATTCAGATTGTTTAGGCTACCATTGGGCAACCAGTGCCCGTCAGCTAGATAATAACTTTCTGATCAGAAAATTATAGTATACTTTTATTTTCTTTTAGAACCATATAAACCAATAATTTCAAGTTGCCTACAGAATAACATGTAACAAACGTATGTGTAGTAATGGGATGCGATTGGAGACACAGCGAAAGTGTTTAGTCTACGCTCCATACAAGCATGTTTAGTCACGTATGTCTATGTATGTATGTTGTACCGTTATTGCACCTTAAGCCGTATTGTGTACCGTTACCAAATGGTTTAAAGTATATAATGATGAACAAACTGGGACTAACACATTAGCTCCCCATTTTCGTTTGCGTACTTTTGATCTCGAGTTTCCGCTGATTGACTTTAGCTGCCGTTAGCTTATCCGAACCAGTTAACTCGCGTTCTGTGCCTAGCATCGAGCGAACAGTTCTCACCTTGGCGCCTTCTGACATCTGACCGCCGCCCGATTCATGCTAAATGATAACCCAGCTCTGTATTGAGAGTAGGGTAAGAGCAGATGTCGTCAAAAGACTTGATAGCGATTGGCAAAGCAATTTGAGCTAACTCCCACGGCTGTGAGCGTTCGATGAAGAGGGCGAGTGCCCCGATCGTGATACCCGAACACGACCCTAGTTATATTATACAAAGACCCACGACATAGACTAATAACAGTAGCGTTACCGTGGTCGTTGTCATATTCCCGAATGCTGTAACCTGATACTATGTTTGTAGTCACGTATGTATGACGATGTATATGTACGATCTGCTTATCCATAAATAATGATCACAAAATCTTAATTTATCACCGTGTTTTGATGCCCTTGGTAGCAATACGTATTTAGAGTGTTTTGAAATCGTCGCTCCACATCAACAACCCGCATTCAGGCTTGACGTCAGAGAATGTCGCACGCTTTAGCGTGGTTCCTTGACTAAACTAATGTACCGATGCGACTCGTGCAACGCATGAATTTGTCCTGTCACTCCCACCTCCTCGTGTCTTGGAGACTAGGAATCAAGGTTGAACTGACCAGTTACGATCCGACGTAAAACGTCTAGGGATTGTCGGGCCCTAGTGGGGGCTACCGGCCAAAATAAGCTAACCGATCGTTGCCTTGACACTTCTGGGTGGAACGATGACAGAAATAGTGGTATGGTGTTTTTGGCATGTTAGCGGGTGACGGAGCCAACCTCCCTGGGGACCTTAAAGGCAGTACCACCTAGACTACGTATGCAACCCGTCCGGCAGAACAAGAACACCTTTTGTGCAGCGCTCCTGCCGTTTGCTAAGCTCCGCAGCTTCTTGGGACTGACCCAGAGTAAAATTTTAAGTCCGTTAGGTCCGTCCTCGAGGTTACCATAGCCGGGGCCGTATGGGCATTGCGTTGGAAGTGCGCTGCGCAGCAGCGTCTCGTCGATCTAATACACATTTATGTCATATTACATAGCAAATTTTACGTCCAAAATTTAAAGATAATTTACGTCAAAATTATAAGTAAATATTGCATGTAATTATCTTTGGTATTTATAGAATATTTTGGCATCTGCATTTTGGTCAAAAAAATATAATGCACTAGTTACATGATTAAAGTTTTTATTTTGAGTTGAGGTCTAAAACTGATTTTTATAAGCCAGTATTGTTAGAGATTTTATTGAATATGCACTGTTTGTGATTAGTTTTGTTACGTCCAATCATTGCGATTCTAATTTTTGTGCTAAAATGGAATATCAGTTTTAAATTGTGAATGTGTATTCTCTATCGCTGAATTCCGGTGTTGCAACACCGAGAAAAGAGGGCTTACTCGAATTTACTCGCCGTGAAACCGGCATGCAATACCTCCGGGATTTTGACTCCGATATTTTTTAATCTTTGGGCCTAACTACCCGCGAAATTTGGTGCTTTCGACCTCAACTAACATTTCCTTTTCCGTGAATGTTTTGATAAATTTCCGTTTTATGTCATTAACACATCTTCAGTTCTTTTTTATTTTTTGTATAAGTTGCTACAATTTTTTTACAAAAATATTTTGCCAATGTTGACCCCTTTCTGAACATGATTGGCCTCGTCATGGGTTTTCGCGGTTTTTGACCCCTGTTACGGGTTTGTTTCAGAATGCCGAATATCTCACCTTTGTTTGTAAATGTTTAAAATTCTGAAAAAATATATAAGTTTCTATTTATTAAACAAATAATTATATTGCCATTTATCAAACAAGGAAAGAAAAGTGGAAGCTTTATAGGTCGAATTTTGTTTTTAACCAAGGTTTGGGTCTCATTTCTGAAGCTGACACAACGACTTACTTTCATTATTCATATATGACTTTTTTAAAAACACTGAAAATTAAAATTTTTTTTATATTTTGAAATGTTTTTGTATTTGGAAAAAGATATTTTCGCTTTTTTGGGTGATGGAACTTATAAAATTTCGAAATAAGCTTCTATGTCAAGGTCATTGTGTATTTTTAACTGATTTAGCTGAACTCATGATAAAGTTAGACTGTAATGTGTCAACTACCGAAGTGTACTGTTCATTATAAGGAACGCAGATTTATAACCGTTTATCATCACTGTTTCATAATATTTTAGTCACCTGCAACTATGCATGTAGGACTGTAGATCTCAAATTGTTCTGTTTATGAATGTACGTTGCTTTGTAAATTATTATTCTTCATAAAAAATTTGAAATTATCAGAACAATATTTTAGCTTTGGTTTTTTGATTAAGGTCAGCGTCTGTTATTCCCGAAAGTGGAAACGATACTGGTGAAGGCTCCACAGCACTTAACACAGTTTGTGTATGGTCTGACTCAGTACCTGATGACTGTAATGCCAATTGTAACGACAGTAACTGCGGAGACGATATTGACCGGTATTTGACGAACGAACAGCCGAGTGCGACAACAACCGCGGAAAATTGCAAGTCTGCAGCTAGTCACAGTTCATTGTCAGGTTAATGTGAAAGTTTTCATAAAAATACGATTAATCTTCGTATCACATTTACTTAGGAATGCATGAAAATAAGACTTACTTGGTCTCTCCATTCGCTAAAAAATTTGGCAGCTAGCCTGAATCAAGTTCTTTTTCTTTCGAAATCTTGTCCGCCAATGCGGGTACGGCCGGCCCAACCTAGGGGTATCGAAAATCATTGTTTTAATGAAAAACGCTAAACTGGCCAATAAATGGCTTAAGAGACGTCGTGGGCTGCTAAAAAGCAACTTTTAAACTGTTTTTTTTTGCAAATTTTAATTTAATTTTTGTACCAATTTACAATTGTACAATTTAATTTTAATTTTTTAATAACGTGCGTCCACGGCCTCAGAAATATCCTCAGACAGTCTCCCTATACTCATGCTACGGTTATCCACAGCTATCGCCAGTTCGCCAACCACGACGATGACACAGGACATACGCAAACTATAGATAGCCTTTGGGGCACCCTCAAAAATTTCATGCGCCAACGTCGCGGTATAGATCCAGCCCTCATGACCGAGGGGAAAACAGAGTGACTTCGGCAAAAGTAAAAAGTTGTCTATCGGTCACTCTCGGTCAAACCGAGGGGCGGATGGACAACGGGGGACAAGACGGGACGGGCAGTAAGAGAAGGGGCGACGGCTACCGAAATAGGAGTCCCAGAATATAATTTTTCCTACTCCTGAAAGATTGCCTCCGACTTCTTATCCATGCTAATCCCACACCCACTGTTTCATGCAGGTCCAGGCTGTTGCTTCCTCCGATGTCCAACCATCGTCCACAAGCAAAACCACGCGAGCCGGAATAATCGCGACACAAAGCGATGTATGTTCGTCATATAAATTAGCATCGGAGCCGGACAGTAAAATCGAGCAAACTCCGCGATGCCAAAGTCAAACTGACTCGCATATTTCAGTCAAGACAACTAACCGCGACTGCCAGCTTCCTTGATTCCGGTCTCGGACCAATCGGAGGATGTTCCAGGGGTTTCGGTCTTTCCTTGATTTATCCAATTATGTTTGAATATTAGAACTGATACCGTAAACCGGTGGCGGACCCAAACCAAAGGAAATCTCTAACATTCCTTTCGATTAGGGGTAACTATTACGCTCATTAAATTTTACTTGCGTCGTCTACGGAGGCCCAAATTTTGGCATCCCGTTTCTGGCCTCAATTTTAGTTCAGCAAAATTGCTAATTTCCCGACTTTCTGTAACACTTTTCCAAACCGTTAACCCCCAAAATCTTATCAAAACGAAAAACCCCAATTTTAACCCAATATTCACCAATTTTAATCCCCTTAACTGCATGAATTATTAATATTAAATTTATAATTGAGGCTGCTGCATTGCGCACTTCCAAAACGCAATGCCCATACAAACCCGGCTATCGTAACCTCGAGGGCGGACCTAATGGGTTCATTTTTCTTTTCGGGTCGGTCCCAGGCAGGAAACTACGGATTTTAGCAAGCCTCAGAAATGGTTCAGAGGATGTGTTCTGATTCTGCATGACGGGATGCACACGTCTAAGTAGCACTACCTTTGAGGTCCCTAGACAGGTTGGCTCCGTCACCTTCTTATATGCCAAAAAGACCATAGCGCTATTCCCTATCCTGGTTCCACCTGGAAGTGTCAATCGAATTTAATTGATTTATTTATGGCCAGTAGCCTCCACTAGAGTCTTATAATCCCTAGACGCTTAACGCCGCATCGTTTCTGCTCGATAAGAATTCCCTATCATCGTACCACTTGGAAGTGTTAATTTGCTTGGTTTTACTTTCCTGAACAATTAATTAATTTAGCCAGTGCCCCCACTAAGGTCCAACAAATCACTAAACGTTTAACGTCGGATCGTGTGTTTTGTCAGTGGAAGTTCATAAAGCGAATTTCATGTAGCACGACTCGTATTCATTGACACTCTCATCATAAACGATAAATCGGCGAGTTACCCTAAGGCTTGCAACTTCTGCACGTCAAGCCTGAACGTGGGTCGTCGACTGGGGTGACGATTTTGAACCTTTCATATCGCTACATTTGACATCAAAACAGTAACACCACGGTCTCGTTTGAAACGTTATTTATTGACAAGCCAAAATCGCATACAAGCACATTATGAGGGATAATGTGAGCGGTACAAGAACATGATAAACAACTCCAACCGCTGTTGAAGAGCACAAGTACAGTTTTTTCATCATCGGCGCTAATAATATAGCGCTCGAGTGGAAAATTCGAATCCTTATTCTCAGTTGACATGGTTTAAACTAAATTATGTAGAGTGCATCTATGCTTTATATAGCTGCCTAGTTTTTCTGACAGTCAACTTATGTGGCTTGTCACATCATTGCGATTATTGAGTAGTAGACAAGTTGGAGAGGTGCCAACTTGTCGATTTTGTCCCAGAACCCCCATTCTTATACTACTCTCATCATCGCTGCAAGGCGATGGTATTAGTGTATGATAGGGCAATAACTTAGGCTGGTGTCCTTTTTGGTAATCGTTCAAGCAGGCTTTTCTCCATTAATTTTGCTCTATATAAATTGTATGTCTTTATTATACGAATGTATGGATTTTGTGTCAACTTTAAGACATGGGGGCAAGGGTTAAAGTTTTACTCCGTAAGTTAAAAACCAATTTAAGCCCTAACCCTATGAGCGGCGATTTTGTGGTCCATCGACACGGATCTTAAAGTGCGGAAATTTTCGCACATTCGAAGTCAAAAAGGCTCTCGGAAAGAGGTCCATGTGCTATAGCATTTATCCAGCGTTTTCAACAATACCTACATATTAAAATCGTAAACGTCGAAGTTGACGGTAATTACGACCATAACAAATTTTCTTATTAATTTTAACTCTGTCTACGCTCCCTACTGACTCGGTTCCTCGGTCTCGATCGAAGTTTCTAGTCTAATCTATCAAAATGGTGGGGGAAACCTAAAATTTTCAATTTCTAGAGATTTTGTCAGCCTTTCTCTGCTGTTAAAAATTGCACAGAGACTGGATTTGACCGGATTTTCGATTTGTTAGTGCTGGGTCGCCGGTCCTTCTAAAAACTGATCCGTGGCGCTGAGACCCAGCAGACCCGACATCGCAATCTGCGACGTTGCCAAGTCTGGTACACAAAAATATTGCTGACTCCAACGAAAAGTATCAACTCTAGAAAGTATCAACTACTGCTATTGCTGCGGCCTTGTATCGGAGCTTCGAGACTCCGATAACGTTGTGCTGCCTTCATGACAATAGTAGAGAGAGAGAGAGAAACTGAAATACACTGAAAATCTATAGTTAAACTAAACCGAAACCTAACATATGAATCTGCTAATACTCGGAAGAAATATATGAAATCTGTGCATAAACCCTAAGCTGCTTGTGCGCTGCTCGGGTTTAAATTTATTGTGATTTTTGAATCGGCTTTGCCTTGCTCACTATAGGAATGGAAGGCCCAAAGGGTCTCTATATGTAAATTAAAAATCATCAAAATTTCGGGAAGGAATTTTGAGTTGTTGGCGTTCAAAAATTTAGGTGGGGACATACCTCCTTGGGTCACCGGGCAAACGAACCCCGTTGAGTTCGTTCGACCTTCCGGTTTCATACAAGAGACTCAGCACGACGCTACAACTTAACAAAATTTGAATGAAATTCCTCTATGGAATTTCGAAATACTACAATTTTAAACATAATGTAGACGCGTCCTACTTTCCGTCAGCGGACCTATGGATTCGATGAGACACCTATAGATTTTATAATCATATTTAATAATTAATGATAGTCCTCACGTAAAAGATGTAAAATTTTCGATAAAATTCCTGGGGTAAATTTTGTGATCTGTTAAATTTCCGCTCAGAGTGGGATATCCCACATTTAAACCGTCGGGCTAACTGGTCCGATTGAAGTCCCATGGATGTCATGATCTTATTCGAATCTACATATCCCTGCCTATATATACTCGTGAACTATTATCAAAATTTGGTGGGTACTTTGAAACAGGTAAATTTATCTGCCGCGAATTCCTAACAATATATGTTCAGTATCCTAATTCGTAAATTCATGAATATGATATAAGTGAGATTCTGATCGTCTGGCTCAAACGCGAAATCGGACAAAAATTGTCAAGGATGGTACCTTTTCATTCTTGTTATAAAGCAGGAAAGGTTTTATTTAACCTCAGATGACTTATATTCCACTTTCCAGCTCCTAACTCAACTCAGGAAATTATGTAAAATAGTTCTAATCGCGAGTATCGCGTCAATTCATACCCTAACTCTTGAGCAAGGGAGGTTCAGCGTGACTTCGACTTGACAAGTAACTCGTTTTATGGCCAACCAAGACTATGGATTTGTTGGAAAGCTAGAATGGGCAAGACTATCGTGTAAAAGAAAAGTACGGCCAGAGAGTCGCAAAGTGTAAAACAATTCAACTCATCAGTTTGCCATTCAATCCTATCAGATGTCAGCTAAACGGTGAAATTATCATCTCTGACATTATAATGTCTAATTCCCCAACAAGGCCTTTCTGTCCACACTGACATACTCAGATTCCTTTCGTTGAACCATCCATCGGTCGTCCATCCATACGCAAAACCAAAAGCAGAAAAGCCAAATAAAGTAAAACTAATATGTACACGACGACAAATAGTACTGATGTGCATCAGAGCCGATCTATAAAACCAACCGAACTCTGTGTTGCCGAAGCCAGACTGAACTTGTTGAGCTAGTGGGCACAGCTGACCCGACTGCTTTTTCAGTCTCCAAACATTCGGAGACAGTTTAATAGAGACCGGAGTCGATATTTCTAAAATCCACCAATAACGTCCAACTTCCCTTATCAGTTTCGGAGCCAATTTTAAATTATATTAATATAAAGCTTATATTAAATTTAATATTTGCTTAATCGACATGTCAGCATAAATCGCCTGTAATAAACATGCTGAGAATCGCATTCCTAAGTGTTTAGAGCTTTCCAGCAACCTACATATATATATAAATTATATTAGTTTATAATTCAAATTTTCAAAATTTATAATTTAATTTATATTTACTTAATCGACAGGCAGATGGAAGCTTTTTGGTACTTTGGTAGCGAAATCCTAGATACAAGCGTCAGTTAACGAGTTCGACGACATAAACCTTACATAATGTTAATATAAAATTCGCGATTAAATCTGGTTTCCTGATTGTTTGCTTAATAAGTATAATGCGATGAATAAATTGTGGCGTTTATGGTGAGTTATAAAGACATCCACCAAAACAAAAGATATGTGGTATATTCTAGACAAGAAAAGAATTTTTTCATTCTACCGGAATCGAAATATGTCCACAAAAAACTCCATTATTTGATGTACAGAAGCATGTAACAATGCTCGTTTCATCTCAAAACACTGCTTTATAGAGTATTCTTTAATAACAAAAATGTTGGTCGATTAATTGCTGTAAGCATAAATACATTTTTTGAATAAAGCACATATTTAAAAATCCGTAACGGTATAATAAAAAAAATAAAAACAGTCTATAAATGCGCAGTGTGGAGACTGAATTATTTCAAACAAAAATACGTAGCTTATAAAGTACCTTGCATAATTTGCTGATCGCAACAAATTACAAGTTCCTGCACACCAACGAATGAAGGTATTTAAAAACAGGTTACCTAATTACACACGCAGCTTAACTGTAGGCTACCTGTCGCAGTAGCATGAGATAGGGAATTCCCTGGATAACTAACCAAGAAAAATCAAGAAGAAAGTTAGTTGCTCCGTCCATTTTTTAAACTTTATAATTCAACCGTATGGTATTCTGTTTTTCTGTGGAAGACATTCGAGATGTTATATCGTTAAAGGGCCGAACAGGTGCTGCGAAATCATGATTGCTACATATCAGACATTGTACTTTTTAAGCTAAAACGGTTTAGTGAACAAATCTAATCATACAACACCGAATTAATGTAGAACGCGTATAATTTAAATAAGTTACTTTGTTTACTCGCCAGTTTTCGCAACCAAGTGAGTCTTCAACGAGGGATTTTCATTTTTATCGAGTATGATACAACAGAAACATCAGTACAAATTTCATCAAATTTATATATACTCGATAATACAGTTACTGATTACTGCCCCTTATAAATATTAGGAAATTTACGACCCAGTACAAACTCACATTATATTTTGTTAAAAATAAATTTTCAACATTTAGCGCAAGTTCTTAAAAATATTTCACAAAGTTTTCAACTGATCTTTGTTTTGTGAGTACACCATCAACCAAATTGCCTAAGAGTTATATACTACATATGCCTCCGCACTTCGGTATTTGTTTTTAGTGAGATTTACTTTTGCCCAGCGGCGGACAAGTTCTACAAAAGCATACGATGGCTAAAGAATTACAGTCACGCCAAACATAAGTGCAAAACAATCGAAATCGATCAAAACTTCGGATCATGCCACCCTTAGGGGCCAGGCGTTGTAACTTTCAAAAAAAACAGCTTTGAGCGGGAGGTTCGGAGGCGGGGCAGTCCACAGACTTAGTCTTAGTACATGGCTCATACTTAGCTTATGCTAATACTGAGGCTTAATTTATCGAGAATGGCATAACCTGCAATGGCATGCACTTCCCTCTAAAATCTGCATTGGCCAAAAGCTCGATCGGTTTCAAAAATTTTTTAGCGCAATTCAATAATTTTCAAATTTAATAACTATGGATCGATTATTTTCGATTAAACGAAATTTCGATCGTTCTTGGTTACACTATACCTTTGCCGAGACAGTACATAGTTGAAGGTAGATTTTGCATCGCGGATTTGAAAAAACAGAGACAGACTTTTGAATGTTCGTCGAATTTTCGTAACACTGTCGTCGCAATAGCTGCTATTTCAACCACTGTAGCACCACCGTTAAATCCCCAATTCGGGATGAATAAACATACAGTTATTTGTAATTTTACTGCACATCTTCATAAATAATAATGACTCATCGCTGAATTTCGTTCGAATTTCTCATTTTTTATGTTGTTTTCTCAAAAACACAGTGGTCGCCTGTCGCTCACTACTGATACATACCGACAATTATGATTTTAAAACAAAAAATCGTTAAAAAAGCAATGACGCCTGATCAATTTAGAACATCATTCTGGATTCTAAATATGATTACTTACTTCACGGTCCCGACGAGCAGCCAATCGACTATAAATTCAATTATTAAGCTCTTTAGAATAGCCTAACATCGTCTTTGGCGGATAACGTTTTGAACATCCTTTGTCGTTTGTTCCGGCGGGCTCGTTTATTTCGACCCCGACCCCCGCAACAACCACGCATTCGCTTACGAACTGTTGAAACAGAACCATTAGAGACGTGAGCTAAATAAAAACACTGCATTTATAAACAAATTTACGTTTGTCAAAGTAAGCAAAAAATTAGCATAACGGCTAACTCGACATCATCCATACCAATTTCAATCATAAGATTAGATCTAATATTTTAACGGTACAAATGGATCAAGAAAATCTAACTTTCAGGGTTATATTATGTATCAAAACATCGTCAAAATAAAAGAAACAGAAATCAACAAATTTATTAAACTGGAAGTTTTTTCGTTAGATTGCATTTTTGAAAGCAACCACATAACTAATCATAACACCAAAACTATGCTAAAAACTCAAGTCTTATCTCTATTGTTTAGATCCAATTTCAAGTTCGTCAACGGACGATTTACAGATTATTACTGTTGAAGTATCTGGAGACGGTGCACCATGTCATTATAGGGTTTACACATGTAAAATAAGATAAACCAGGATTGATTAATCACCATAACACTTTAATCTCTGGCAGTTTCAGATAGGGACAATCGAAGATAAATTGGATCAAAAACGGAATAAAATAACAATATGACGCTTTTTAATACGTATTCTATCTCTGCGGCAGTCACACTTAAAATAGGAATGTCGCAAATTACGACGACTCAAGATGCACAATTTAGTGATTTATCCAGGCACTAAAATATCAATTGCGCTGATGATGGAATCTACTATATCTGCTCAGAATTTACTTAATGATGACTGCGGGTCAAAAAGTAAGAAAATTTTTGTTTGGCGATACATGGTTCATCATTCTCTGTTTGTATTTGGATTTAATCAAAAAAAAATTTTGCGTGCAAGACTATCCCACAGTTTCTTTTAATGTTCCGCTAAAAATTTTGCATTCACGTGAACGTAGTTATCACTTTACCTTCTAAACGCTGCAGTCGTACACAGAAATACACCAGCTACCTAAATATGCAAAATCCACTAGCACGAACTGTGTTAAAGTTGAGACTAATTGAGCGGAGCTCGACGAAGCCGAGCGAAGCGTTTTTATTTTCTGTCTGGGAGTAAAAAAGTCGATGTTCGTTCGTTCGTTCGGTCCGACGGATCTCAAGAACCACTGTACCGATTTGAAAAAAAAACTTTTTTTGTTTGAAAGCCTATCATGTCAGAGTCTGCACCTGATATTTGGGATTAAAAAATTTTGAGTGGTTAATTAGTAATTAGCTAATTAGTTTAGCTTATGCAACTAAAATAGAGAATTTTGCAATATTTGTGTTATTTATTGAAATAGAATCGTTTCGATCAAGTCATTGTAGGTTTTTTGGGTCGAAGAATTCGAATATAATATTTTTACCAATGATAAAGCCCATGCCCTATGCAATGTAGTTACAAGAACATAAAATTGAGTGCATTCGTAATGCCACAGCCCAAGCTCCGCACTCAAATATAGTTCCGCTACCGACTAGTGCACTGTCGCTTTCGAATGTTTTAGAAAATCAATTCTAGCGCCCGACAAGTACGCATGAGCAGCGCAAAATTTTATAGAAGTTGTTTGGATAACAAGGTGGCTCTATTGAGCCATTATAACATGTACAGTGAACAATGCCGCCATACAGGCCAGTATACAAAACTTCACATGTCGTAGCTACGCATACCTGATGAAGATGGCAATGACGGCGCATATTCCACTTCGTACTCTACGGGCTGTTGTAATGGATTAGCTAACTTATCCCGGACGCGCATTAAAATGCTTCCCATCTCATTTCTACCGAGCCATTTGTTGGGATTTTGAACGAACGGGTTTGACTTACAAATGCCGATACCCCAGAAATTATCCGAGGGGTTCGCTTCGGCTAGCAATTTTGAAGCTGTCTTTAAAAGTGCCGTTTTTAAATGTTCATTTTGTTCGAATTTTTTAGAAACCGCTAGTTGCATAATCGCAACTTTTTGTTGATCTCTCAGACTGAGCAAAAGACGACCCCGCTGAGATTTTGCCATAATCTTTTCGACGTGCTTAGTAAGGCGTTTCATTTCCCCTGGGTCGGAGCATTCCGCTACTGTTTTTGCAACAACTTTGAAACCAAAATACTCGGCCTTTTTTAACATGTAATATTGCTCGGTTGAATTATATTTAATTCCGTCTAAAATGACTGTGGCTGGATAGTGGTTTGAAAAACAGGCTGGCCTTAGTAAAGAACGGGACCACAGGATCCCGCCGGTGTTTCGAAAGAGCCATGGTCGTACTCACCGGCAAAATGACGTTGAATGGTTGAGCAGCTAAAGGCAGAAAAATAAAATGCGATAATATATAAAATATATAGCACCAATAAACAAGGCACGAAATATGGCAGTTGCTAATTTACTTGCTATGAAGGTTTTTCATAAAATATTCGGTAAAATGTTTGCTTCTCTTGAACAAGTAAGTGCTATAATATGCCGACCGGCAACAATCCTACAAGCAGGGAATAACCGGAACCGAAATTTACCGGAACCAGCAACCGGAACCGTCCATTTAAACCGGATCCGGAACCGGAACCTGGTCTTCGAAATTTATATATAGTAAAACAGATGATGGAAGAAATGAAGGTATAGTGGATTTAAAATGCATTAAAATAACTTTTACATTAAAGTTAATGTATTGCGATTGTATTATTGCCTTTCTGAAACTGTAAAGAGACTGAGGAAGCTAATAATGTTTATTTATCGATCAAATATGTCGGTTTTTGGACATTCAGAGCAAAAAATGTCTTCCACTATACACCATTGCGTATACTGCGTCAAATCGAATGTGCTTACAAAGCTTGGAGCGTAGAATACACACTTTCGCTCTGTCTCCAGTCGCCTCCCTTTACTACACATACGTTTGTTGCATGTTCTTCTGTAGGAAACTTAAAATTATTGGTTTATATGATTCTAAGAGAAAATAATAGATAGAAGGTAATTTTCTAATCAGTGGTCAGAGACACTGTTTAGGCTATCGTTGGACAAACAGTGCCCGTCAGTTAGATCATAATGATGATAACTTTATAATCAGAATGCTATAAATGAGACACACTGTGATGCTGCTCGCACAGTTTCAATAAATACAGTTCATTGCCTAGAAAGCAGTTTCTAGCTGCGTTGCAGATAACGTTAGTTTATTTCAATTTAGACTGATTTACCAAGTTTACAAGCGCACTGGCGGGTGCTTGACGCAATTTATGTTAGCTAAGCATACTCTAAGTACTCCTGCGTAAGCCATACTGTGTTATCGAGTTGGACCTGTTTAATTCCAACGTATCCCACAGACTTCTGGATGTGTAAAATAGCTGCTACAAGTATCGTCCTGGCTTTGATTTAACAAACTCCTGCAGGTTATTATGAAAAATTCCTGCTCAAATTATGTGCCCTACTTACGTTTCACACGACAAATTGGTTAGTTAATCTTATCTTTTGCTTGGTTGTATTGGAGCTTGATCATTATATATGATCATCAATATATATTACATATGTTTGGATTACAGGATGAAGCAAAAAACGTGGAAAATTTCAAACAAAATTTTTAAACCGGAATTCCGGTTCCGGTATGGTTTTTGCCCTTTGCCGGAACTGCAACCGGAACACGATTTTTGCCGGAACCGGAATTCCGGTTACTCCCTGCCTACAAGAGATAGCGCGCTACAAATGAGGATCCAGACACGGGTTAGCGAGCGGCAGGGCCTCACAGACTCGCATGTGCAGGAAACGTTTAACTCCTGGGTCGATTCTCCCGACCCAGGCATCGTTTCGACAACACTCGCGGATAGATTCCCGAATAAGCTCATGCTGTATGAAGTGCATTGCGTTGTCAACAAATATGTTGAGCTTGCAAGCGCGTGTCGTGCTAACGTTAAGGCGGCGGCTATCTTTCAGGAAGTCATTGTCATGGTCTTGACCGCCCGCGTCGAACACGGGGTTAGAGCGGACTAGCGAAATAATCATGTATGATCGTTCATCACCCTGCCAACTATTAGCGCAGCCTATCTTAATTTGTGGATATATCGGGTTCAGCACAGCTTTGAGTATATCCGCCTGCGCGGCGTAAGTAGCGTCTATAACGATTGAAGCTGGGCCGGCAGCATGATCAGCGATCATGATGTCAAGCAAGCGAAATATACCGGATATTTCCGATACATTGTATAAGCTGCTACCATGGGCCAACTGAAGGCCCTCACTATGCATGAAGCCGATTGAGCCAATAGGTACAACAGCAGCTTCAGCGGGTGCATAAAAATAAAGCGACTCTGCGGCGGCTGCGTGAAGCTGCGTATCGCGATAGATAGCACGATTAGGCGGGCGCAAAAGCTGAGCTCGCGATCGGTAGTTCTGCGTAAGCTGTACGACTTGGCAGAAAGGCTGGATGGGAATAAGGTCGAGCAAGAACTGCATGCCTGATTCGCTTGCAGCAACACGCTTGAGTAACATATTTGTAACGTACGCAGAAAGCTGTTCAATATCGCCCATTAAGATTGCCTGTCCAGCAACAGCGAGTGGCAGCCCACAGCACCTAAACGCGGTAGGTCTACTGAAGCTGCTTCCTCAACTATGAGCAGGTCAAACTTTGGTTCACCGAATCGTGGATGATTAAACTCACGCTCATAGGCTATTGACAATATCCATTATGACCATATCCAGCGTTGCCACAATTATTTTGTCTCATGAGCGCGCCACTAGATGTTATACGGCCAGCTTCGTATAGCTCGTAAGAGCCACCACGTGTTGAGCAATGCTGAAGAAGGCGAGGATCGAGCACCCTAGTGTCATTATCGCGTGCGAGGTAGGGAAGTAAAGCAATTGACGGTACATTGTCGCCGTATAGCCTTTCTAAGGCTTCACGAGCGCGCAACGCGAAGATATTCGCTGCGGCGTTAGTGCTAGCAACAACCAGCAACTTCTTATCTGGGTCGGCGGTTAAATAAGCTACTGCGATCTCGGCCATACATAGCGTTTTCCCAGTACCCGGCGGTGCCTTACAGAGTATGATCTTGTGGCCGCACAGAAGAGCCTCGACCACCTGTTGCTGCTCTGCGTTAAACCAACTTAATTGGTTGCGGACAAAATGGGACTGAGGTTCGTCAAGCGGTGGTACTAACGGCCCTGTAACGTTGCAGAACAACATTTCGTACGTTCTGCGCCAAGAGTTGCGATGGTATCTTAAGAAAGTTGATCGTCGGGATACATCAGTTTCCTCTTCTCGAGGCGGTGGCGATGCTCCATCCATAGGCTCCGGTAGAGCCGGGACAGGTTCAGGCTCTTTGCCTGATGGTTCTAATTCTTGCGGCGGGTCCATTAGCTCAGCCTGCAAATCGAGTTCTGCTGCTGGGCTTTCAGAGTCGGATGAACTGTCAGACCTACCTTCTTGCTCCAGCTCTTGTTCATCCAACGGTGGCAGGTCCTGATATATGACTTCCGTCAAGAGGGATATCAAATACTCGACAGTTGGACCCATAGTTGGTGTTATACTAATGGGCTGACGAAAATGCCTAACCGCACCCTGGTCTAAGAAAAATCGCTTAGTGCCAGCGTTTAACCTAAAGGACAAGCACAACGCGGTTGCCAATCTCTCTCCTACCTGCGATATAGGCTAAAATTTTAAACGGCCAGTCCGGGTGGATAAGTCGGATAGTCTTGGTTCGCAGTTTAAGATGACAAAAGCTCATTGAACTGATATCAGCGGTAAGATGGTGACTACTGGGATCTTCCGCTAAAAGGTCGCCTTGCAGCGTTTCGGTCCAGTGTAGATTGTGAAAGTCCTCCGTGTAGGTAACCCAGAGACCCTCGATGTCAGCTTTCGGTGGGTCGTCTTCCTCGTACCGAATTTGTCCCAACAGCTTAGCCAATACCTTTATCGCGAAATTTTTCACGCTGTATGGAACGTCCCAATCCAGAATGTCAGATATTATTGCGGCGACGGTGTCTTTATTGAATATTGGATTGTATTTCAAAACTAATCGGCCGCGTTTCCAGTTCACTATCTTCAACGGTAAGCCAAATGTCGAAGTACGGTGCCAATGCAGGGTCGGTCAGACGAATACTTTTGCAAATCCTATTAATAGTACCCTCCTCCGTCGGCTGTCGAGGAGGAGCATGGGCACTCTCTGGTTGTAGAGCAATCCCGGCGGCATTCGGATCCCGTCGGAATTTCATAGGTAATATGTCTAGTGCAGCGTATATCTCCTGGTCGGCGGATGGGTCAGTGAAATTCCACTGAACAGCGGCAAAGATCGGAGTGTAACGGTCCTTTGGTCCGGCGGCTGGAGTCTGGACCTCATAACTTACCCAGAATTGGAGGTCGTAGTAATGATACCCAGGGTTCACAAAAATCGGAAGGCTTACCCTCGGTTTTGATTGGTTTCGTGCTCCGTTTGGGAGCAAACGTATCTGCTGCGACGCACTGGGATTATCCAAGTTGGGTATAATTAAAGTCACACAGTAGGGACTAAAATTAAAAGCTTCGAATTATAGTATCGTCTGCAATTCTGCCGGAGACTTACCAAAAATCACTGGAAAATTATGCGGTCCGTTAGTCCAAGGCGACTCCCTAGTGAATGTTGCAACACCTTTGGTTGGTCCCATAAAGATGACGGAGACGGCATGGGTGGTGCTGCGCAACCTAATGCGCGCGCCAACCCGATGCCGTGCCATCCGCTGACGCGGTACGCGAAACAAGCAAACGGGACAAATTCGTCCCATGTTCGCTGTGCCTCGTCTACATATTGCGAAACCATATTCATTAATGTTCTATTAATCCTTTCAACGATATCATTCGTCTGAGGACGATACGGAGTCGTGAACACCTTTCGAGTGCCGGTTAACCGACAGATTTGTTCCACTAGCTCACTGCGAAAGTTCGGGGCATAATCGCTAACCAGTTCATATGGTACCGAATGCCGGCACGCAACTTCAGTCATGAACAGCTTCGCTATTGTTGTAGCCTTCTGATCAGGCGTACATATCGCTTCCGGATACTTAGTAAACCGATCAATGAATATAACGACATACTTATTACCATTATAAGTTTGTGGCAAAGGTCCTAAGACATCTAGATGATATGTATAGTTTGGCCTTGTCGCGTGGGATGGGATGTAATGGGGCGTTAGGACGCGGGGGTCCCAGCTTCCGTTTGCAACATTCCCAACAGGATTTTAACCAATTTGATACGTCTTGGTACATGCCATCCCAATAACATTTAGGAAATAACTTTTGATAAGTTTTAAGAATTCCTAGGTGGTTTCCGCCAACTACATCATCGTGATGGGCTGACATCAACTCTTGTCTCATAGAGAACGGAACAACAAGTTGTTCCACAATTCCTTGTCTATTTTTCGGCATTGGGCAATGACGATACAGTACTCCATCATTAACCACATACCTTGGTTCCATTTCTGCAAAATGCACAGCTAGTGAGGCATCTGTGGGGCGCTCACTATTTTCGATATAACGTTTTAAAAGACTTAACTCAGGATCTTGTTCTTGCTTAGACTTAAAATCGATTCGGTTATGATCGTCTTTATCCTCTGTAGACTTAGGAGTGTCATTATTATTTGTTTTTGTTGTAATTGCATATGCAAATTTAATGTCGTCTTCGTGAGGTTGCTCAGGTTGTATTTTGCCCCCTTTGTAATCAGTTCGAGACAATGCGTCTACATGGCCCATCTTTTTACGTGACCGATTTTCGACGGTAAAGTCGAACTCGGTAAGGGATAGGGCCCAACGCTGTAAGGGGCCAGAGGCGTTTTTATTTGTTAAAAACCACCTTAAGGCTGAATGATCCGTTATTATAGTTATCTTTTGACCATAAATATAATTTCGGAAATACTTCATGAAGTATATACCACAGCTAATGCTTCTAACTCAGTAACCGTATAATTTCATTCTGCTTTTTGTAAAAGTCTGCTTCCATATGCGATCGGGTGTAGCTTATTATCGTCATCAGCTTGCGATAGAACGCCTCCAATTGCCTTGGTGCTTGCATCGGTTTCAAGAAAATGCGGCTTCGAAGGGTCCGCTATTGTAAGAATGGGCGGATTAATAAGTTTATCTCGCAGTTTTGAATGCCTCCTGAGCATCTGAATTCCACTGAAACATTTTAGTGGTACTGGTCACGTGACTTAATGGCTTAGCTATTGTCGCAAAAGCTTTGATAAAACGCCTGTAATAGCTACAAAATCCGAGAAAACTCCTAACTGAAGTTATATCATGAGGCACGGGATATGATTTAACGGCTTCAATTTTCTCGGGATCCGGTCGAAGACCGTCAGCTGAAATGATGTGTTCCAAGTAGGGCACTTCATCTCTAAGGAATTTGCATTTACGAGGCTTTACTTTTAATCCTACATCGCGAAGGCGTTCGTAAACTTGCATAAGGCGTTTAAATGTTCATCGAAAGTTTCTGAAAAGACGCAAATATCGTCTATGTATATCCAGCAAATTCTCTCTACTAAACCGTGCAGCGTGGCTTCTAGTGTGCGTTGGGTAGGTGCATTACAAAGACCAAACGGCATTTTCGTAAATTGGTATAGCCCTGACGGTGTAATAAATGCGGTCTTTTCAATTGAATCCGAGGCCATGGGGATTTGCCAAAACCCCGATAGTAAATCCATAACACTGAAAAACTTAGCCTTACCAACACATTCCAATAAATCGTTAATGTTAGGCAAAGGATAACAATCCTTTTTAGTTACAGCATTCAATTTTCTGTAACAAAGCATAGTCGTAAGGATTCACCATCCTTTTTGCCGACTAGAACAATCGGACTAGCCCAAGGGCTAGTTGATGGTTCTATGATACCGAAGTTTGACATTTGGTTTAATTCGACATCTACCTTTTCTTTTTGTCTAAATGGTATTCGGTACGTCTTTGTTTTATAGGAGCCGCGTCTGCGGTATCTATACTATGTTGAATTATGGTGGTGTCACCATAATCATAATCGTGATTAGCGAGCACCTCCGAA
Source organism: Trileptium ribeirensis (assembly GCA_030248225.1). Taxonomy (NCBI): domain Eukaryota; kingdom Metazoa; phylum Nematoda; class Enoplea; order Enoplida; family Thoracostomopsidae; genus Trileptium; species Trileptium ribeirensis. Next base: position 21,898 of record JASANE010027486.1, read on the forward strand.
AATTCTATGCATAAATCTGTAAATTGTTTTCTCTGGGTGTCAGTAATCAGCCTGATCCAAATTAAGTTCATTCAAAAACTTGTTTTGTTTTACAGGTTTAGGCTGTATCGCAAGGAGAGACAATGCATCCTCAGATAACAGTTCTACTGTGCCCAGTATTGTATTTTTATAAAGTCTTACAGGATAATAAGACATAGTTAAAAGCCGCACCGGCACTACAATTTCTGGTTCATTGGATAATAATATTTGAGCTGCACTTAAATCAAATTCTCTCTTAAGTTTTTCGTTTGGCTCAAAAATTACATCTCCTTTTCCTTCGAAGCCGTCAACCGTAGAACGTATGACAACTTTCGATCTGTGGGGAATCGTAACAACGAAGTCTAAACGGACTGTGTTAGTCCCCATATCTCCCAGCTGGTGCGGGACCCCGACTATGAGCAACTGGTGTTTTTGGTAGTTAATGCTTATAGTGCCTAGTTGTTGTAAAGCGTTTACGCCGATGATTACAGAATTGGTACAATCATCCGAGACGAAGACATGAAAATTAAAAATTTGATTACCGATTCCCAGAGCAACTTTAATAGCTCCTTTCATCGGCAAATTGTGGCCGGTTATGCCAACTGCACAGGTCCAAGGCACCGACACCAAGTCACCTGAAAATCCTATACTATTGAATGTATCAGAAGACATTATAGTTATATTACTACCGGTGTCCAAAACACCGGTAAACTGTTTTCCTTCTAAGGTTACCTTAATTTCTAACGCTGCTTTTCCAACCGTGAACACAGTTTCAGCAGTCGCCGTAATTGCCTTTTTGTTATTATTGGGTTGGTGTGTCTTTCCACGGCAAAACGGTAGAACCTCAATGGTTGAATGTTGCGGCTGTACGTTGACAAACTCCCTAAATGGCCTGTCACAATGGAGTGACATAGGGCGGACGTCTGCCGATTTACTACGTGGTCTGTATTTTACCGATCTTTCTGACATCTCTGTGTTCCCGGTCACCGGGTGGGGGCCTGAGTAAGGGCAGCAACAACTAATACATTTGTGAAATTTTTTCCAGCATACGTGCAAAAGACACGAAAGAATTATTATGATAACAAGGGCAGGCACAAGATACATGACTTCGTTAGGTATGTCCACGTCGTCTTGCATCAAGTACTGCAGCTCACACTTTAACCTTTGATCGGTTAAAACAGAGTGATACTTAACATCTTTCAATTTATTCCAGGTAGGTGGTGCAATAACCGAGAAATTGAGATTTATTTTTCCGAACTGTTGCATGAACACCTCGAAATCTTGTACTGGCCTATAACTAGACATTAATACCTGATCTCCTACAATTATCATTGAAAAGTTTGAGTGTGCGAAAACCATTGCACCATGCTTTGGCACCTGTAACTTATCAGCTTTGGTAATTTTTCCCCAGGCGGAATTCGCGTACCGTGCACGTACTCTTCGGATGTTCTAACTAGAATACCCACACGTGTACTTTGAATTACAGTTTCTAGGTAGTATTGTTTAATGTCAAATGTACAAGCCTCGTTAACAGTTGAATTTTTCAAATCGTGCAGACATGTATCATTGATGCTTGTGGGTAGGGCTGCACGATCGCAAAACCACAATCCGGTGATTTTGTGGCACCCCTCAGATTTTACCTCATGAAAATATCCCCTGTTGAGTCTTATCGTATGTAATATGTTGTGGCAATGACAGCCTAGCAGTAACATTTGATTCTTATTATTAAACCCTACGTTAACCGATATTTTCCACCCGTATGCGCGGTATTTCTAGTATAACACCAAACCTGATGTCTACAATGTCCATTAAAACTGGGTACGCCTTAACAAAGTGATAAAATAGACTTGGATCATGCACGTATACTGTATCATGCAATGTAATTTCTTTTTGTACTAACAGCCTTATTTGTGAAGCTGTCAGTATGTCAGCAGAAAGTGTTCCACTGTTACTAGCTAGCACCATGGTTTAATTATATTGCGGACCTCATTCAAAAAGAAATTTGTTTGAGCCATAAAATGTGTCCACGCTACACGCTTCATGATAGTGCACTCTAATGATACCGTGGTTTGTTCTATATATCGGACAATATCATGCGTTATTGCAAAAATTCTCTCTTGATTTACTGTTAGTTGTTGAATCTGCTCCGAATCTTTAATGACTTGCTCTCCAAAAACCCGCACAGAGTTTCTTAACGCAGTAATTTTTGGTGTTAAGAGCGACATTTGTATACTGTTGGCTATTCCCATGCCGATGCCTGCCAGTGATGCGACACCAGCCAGGGCCACACCAATAAAACGTTTTTCTCTCCTAGGTTGAACAAACGTACATGCAAACACCTTATCTGTGCATATGCTTTGCAGTAAAGCCTCATAAAAGCTAGGGTCGATCGACTCTTGAAAATTTTGACTGAATTTGATCAAAGCTTTTCGTGACTCTTCATGCAATATTTGATGTCCAGTGCAATTACAGTCCTTTGGATTGACTGAGAATCGCACTATATTCTTACAGGCCTCATGTTGCTCGTGCCTAGTATGCATCAGTATAGGTACATACACTGAATCCGAGGCTGTCATTACCAGGCCTTCTGGGACAAACCCAACACCCACTGATGGAAAGAGATGGGGATGAAGTTTCTTTAACGTTTTGGTTAATGCTGGTTCTGCCGGTGATATCATTAAGAACAAAAACATTAACCCCAAAAACAAATACGAAAATTTATATGGTTTGGTTCTAGCAGAAAAATTTTTTAACAGGCGAACTGTATTCATAAGTAGCTGTTTCGCTTTGCCCCACTTGTTTGGTTGTAGACTCCTTTAGTGAAATCATGCCTACTAACTGGGGAGGCTTTCTCAACAAGCAATGAGTTCTGCTTACTAAGAACCTCAAGTGGGCTACGCAATTTCTCAATCTCATCCCGGTATTTATTTTGATTACAAGGTGCCTGTAACGGCGCAGTTGCAACCTGCCCAACAGTAGTGGTGGCCACAACGCTAGTATTTTTCGGACGACTTGCCATAGGGCCCACGTTTGGAATATTTGGCCGAGAAATCGATGGCAACGGTCGTCGAAAATTTTGTGAAAATTTGTCTCGAGGCTGCATATTAAAGTTAGAAGATCGGTTATTTTACCTATTGGTATTATTTTGATCACCCCTTAACAGACAACTCATAGCCATGTGGCCCATCCGTCCACAGTTATAGCACCGTGGACCCCTAAGAGAAAAATTTTGTGATACGTTGTTGTCGATAAAGGTCTATTATTAGGCCTCCTATTTTGAGTTGTACTAAGAGTAGGTGGACACGGACGGTTATCCCGCCTCGGTCCATTATTCCTAACCCGTTGTAATGTATTGTAATTTCTTTGATTTTTAGCCAGTAGCTCCATGCCTTGAGCTATTTTGTGTAATGTTTGATCACGAACTAGTGTGTTAGTTGTGCTAGCAAAACTCACTGGTGTAGACTCAGGTCCGCACAAGACTGCTTGCATGTCTAAGCGCTGCGCCAGATCTTCACCCTGGCGCGTGTATTAGGCATATCACGAAAGACATGCGATTTTATTTCAGGTCGAAGGCCACTGAAAAATCGACTGATTAGTTTTCGTTGCAAATTCTCATCAGTCTCATGCGGATATATGCTCCTACAAGCCTTCTTAATTGCCTTGAGATAGGCGGTCAGTGACTCGCCACGCAATTGCTGGCGCTGTTCAAGCGCCGCCTCGTGGAATAGAGACCACTCTGGTGTCACCAAACCGTTCTTTAGCGCCCGGACCAGATCATTGTAATTTCTCTTAGACGCGTCTGGTATGCGATCATATGTGTCCTTTGCCCTGTCCCTTAAATATGCCTGCAGAACTTTTAACTTCATGTTATCATCAATTATTCTTGCATCACAAACAGAATTAAAATTTTCTAGCCAAGAATTAAAATCTTGACCAGTAAGATCTCCTCGGAAGGGCTTGATGGTGAACTCATTCTCATTGCCCAACCGAACTCGCTGTGAAATCTCGTCAAAATCATTGGAAAGATCTTTCAGACCATTATCAATCCTTGAAGCTAGATCTTTTATAACATGGTCTAGCTGACCAATATTTTTCACCAATGTATCCATAACCTCAATTTCAGCTTCTGCCTCAAGAAATGAACTTTCGTCTTCGTCGTCAGTCGGCTCTAAATTAACCAGATGTGCACTACGTAACTTGTAAACGGCCGTACTTTTGTTAATTTTGAGAGTTTTTTCACAGTTCGACCCAAGCTCTTTTAACCCGGCTAAGAAAATCGGATCTCGGTGGGACCTCCAACTGTAGCGAAGCGAGTCCTAATAGGTATAAAATTCTTCAACGATGACCTAGTGTAATGGTAGCACTCAGAACCTAGGACTTCACTTACTACACAAATAAAATAAGTACCTAACTTTATATTACTAAGATAATTAATAGTACGGCAATAAAGTAATGAATTATTTGAATTGACAAGGTGGATCTAAGGATCCAAATAATAAATTAATATTAATGATCGAGCAAACTTTATGAACCACAAGGTGGATCCTCCGATCCGGCGTAAGCTTTGCCTTAAGCTTAGCTCAACCTAGTCAATAAATTTTTATCGCAGCACCCCTGTGCTCTCAAAAAAATTTTGAAGCAGCCCTCTGCTCTCAACAGAAAAATATTAGGATCAGCCCGTCTGCTCTCAATAACCCAAGAAAATGTGGAGCACCCCGTGTGCTCTCAAAAGCCCACTAATGGAGCACCCCTGTGCTCTCGATAGTAAATTTTCGGAGCAGCCCGTCTGCTCTCAGTGAACCCAAATTTTTCTTAAACTCGGAATCAGCGCTATGTCTTAGCTTTATGTAACTACTGCCTAGCTAGGCCAGTGTTAAATAACTAGGTGCTGTATGGCTTGTAAGCTAAGAAATAAATAAGACAATAAACGACACTTAGTCTGAGATCTCCGATCGCGACTGACTCCCTGATCGAAGAAAATCTCAGCTTATATACCTTTATATCTAGGATAGCTAAGTCTAGAAAACTAGCCCACATTCCATGAAACTTGAAGAAATAATAATTTGTAATAATAAACCTTGCGCATGTACCACGCGGCAACCGTGCCACGCTGATGACATTTTGATGCATTATTTATTGTCGATATTAATAGCTTAAAAATTGCTTGAAGGCAGAAATTATAAGAATTTTTATGACATCCTGAGATACTAAAAATTTTTTAAAAGACTACCGCGCAGCAAGCATTATTTAAACTTGACATTTCAAGTCAATGTATTGAAACTTTACTACTAGCATAGAAAATTTATTTCGAGGATGAAAATTATATGTGATTTTATTCGTAAGATCCACGATCAATCAATAAAAAAATAAAATTCGTCAAGAAAATTGACATTTTGTAGCAATAAAACAACTCGTACCCAAAGCCCTTGCGGCACCTTGTATGCTAAAACAAAAGAAACATCAGCACCGTAACAAGTAAATTAATAGTTTTGCAAAATATGTTGCTGTGGTACAACGATAAAAGCAAATATACATTGTACGTGACTTAGTAATCAGCCACTAACACAATGCTACAATGCAATTATATCATCAAAACTTAGTCATGAGCGTAAAATAAACAGGGGTGTCTTGAAACGCCCTTTATCGTATCATCTCACTGGTGACAGTTCACACCTACATGGCTCATGATCAAATAGCTCCTTTGTTGTTACATTATCTGATTGTTCATCTACTACTCTCTTGCATTGCATATTATTTAGTTATATATTGTATTACAAAGAAATAACAGAATATAGTGCTCTGCCACCGAAGGAATAACCGCCAAAAGTTTATTTCTAGGTGCAGGCACAACGTCTCCATTTTCTATCCACCCGACGTAGCAGCATTATAACACCTGTACAGGTTTAATCGAATTATAAAAAATACTTCAGATAAAGCCAGCCGTCCACATTAGTTAAAAAACTTAAACAATATCTTTGATCGTTGTCTTACAAAAGTTAGAGACATACTTACATAAGCCAGCCAGTAGAATCCAACCGGAACAATACTACCGACCCAGGCGGTAAATAAAACACAAACGAATTAGGCAGAAGTTTTAAGCGACACCGAGCAATTGATCCAAGATGCGCTAAATCAGTGAAACAACGTGACGACGAGTATAATGACACAAACTCCGAAACGAGACGCAATGGTAACTACCTTTGGCAACCTATAAACAGCCATATGTATTTCATTTAGCACTCACACAGACTATTGTTTGTTGTACGTAAATACTTTAGACAGTAACACCACTTCATAAACAAAATTTAAAAACATAAAAAACACTATTTTTGTAAAGTTAGAAAAAATTATACTCTTCAAAACATTTAAGGCATTGCAAATTACTATTATGTTCAAGCCTACACAGTCTTACTTGATTACTTCAAAATTCTTGCTCTTGATCTTGACATTATTAAGTTATGATAAATCGTTCGACTGAACGGACAGCTCCGTGTCAACACACAAGAAAACTCTACAGTAGATGATGTCGTTTAGCTATCAACAAATGAGAGCGATGAGAATACTAAAATGACCTATTATGATTAGAACCGTTTACAAAATAAAAATCTGATACATCAAATGAATTATCACCACGTCTAATACTGATACTCCGAAATTTAATTAAGCCATGAACAGAAGAAAACACAATAACGCACCTCATCTGCACATTTTATTCAAAAACAATTGCTGCAATCTCTGAACCCTCAGAATTGTCTTAGTTATATTACTTTAAGCGACTTTTCTATGAAGGCCAAGATATTGTGTCGCAGAAAGATCCACACATGCCACACCTGAAATTATATACTGCCATAGACATTTCCCTAGTTCACTTTCTATGGCAATCAGTTCTTACCGAAAAAAACGCGCCACTATCAAAAAGAACAACTTCAAGAAATATTAAAAGAACTTTGACACATATGGATCTAAACCAAGAGTTCTGAGGCAGCTTACACTTATAGGTCACTCGAATGATCCGAATAGTGCATAAGAAATTTATAACCAGTAGCATAGTGCATCCAAATTATAGCGTTAGGTTAACAGGAGAAATCAACTTTCCTAAATAACAAACTGTTATACAGCGATGGTACGTTATGCTAAACGCTATTTGATTAGTGCAGTAACATATCTCCGTAACTGCGACGTTTACGCAAACATGCTTTACAACTCATGACAAAAGAATTCACAAACTCGTAAAAATGTGCAACTACTAAGGCGAACATTAAGAAAATTTAGGTATTCCATAAAATTACCCCTGGTATTAATTTTTGCAACGAAAAGGCAAGAAATCGCTCAGGCTCCAGAGTATCGAACCATCGCGCCAGTTGTACTCAATAACACCACAAGCTTAACGTCAATCAGTATTTGAATTAGTTTTCGCCAGAACATTTTTTAACAAGATCTGCATGTCTCAGTTTTTTTAATAATAGAGAGTTCTGCTGATCTAGATTTTGTAATCTCCTGGTTGGAACATAAGGAAAACACAACGTAGCCACGTATTATAGCCACACCATGTTAATTCCCATCCTCCAATGATTTTAATCAAAGCTCTTTCATAATGATGCGTGGAAATGCGATCACTATGCCAGCTTTAATTGTTCATTTGTTTATTTCTGATGTTACGAACGACAAAGTGATGGCAGATATTACAGGGCTAATTTTCATAACGTATTTGCTACATGCCACGACTTCTATAGGGTAATAAGAAAGGAGAACGATGCTAATTAGTGATCGCTGTTTATAACTGAACAAGCCTATATCAGAAATAGCCATGTGACAACTAACCTTATGGAAGCAATTAATACTGTAAGTATGTATATAATGGACACCAATTTCCGGCCAGCGATATGAATAAGTCAACAACACCAGCGTGGTAATTCGTTAAGTCAAGCGATTTCCAACTTTCGCAGCCAAGATTCCGTTCGCCCGCGTTGTAAACGATATTTTCAACTGGATAATAACAAGGCGGGCAATTGTTTCACTGCCGTGGTGGCTCCGGGCAAACCAGTTCTTGCACTAGCAAGTTACAAATTGTCCGGGCAGCTTGAGCTGGCTAATTTAATAAACTTCCTTGTTGTTCTTAAGTAAGACCTATTGTTACATCCGTTGGTTCTTAGTATTCGTCACTACTATTTTGCACCACTGAAATAGAAGTCTTACTCATTAATCTGGAAACCCAGACTCTTAAATTCCATGACAAAGTCTCTCGCTTTTGTCCTGATAAAGTATAATAAAATAATAGTTTGGTACTCTAACTTAGTCCTATCAAATTAATCTTTGGAAAATCTGCGCAACAATCGTTAAAGTGTATTGTGTTCGATTAACGAATGTTTCAAAAAAATCTGCATCACTTTGTCTTTGAGACCATCAAAGGCTCCTATTTTTTCCTTCTAAAACAAAAAAATTACTCAGTTTTTCGTACGACATTCGTTTTGTTTAAAAAAATCGTATGTCGTGTGAGGTAGGACAGTACTTTTCGAGAGATGATTGAAGAATAAGTGTTTTTTGATCGCGAGAAACGCCTTGAAGAACGTACATAATCATTTTTAGTATCACCCTGAAAAAACCATTGCCTAGACAGTCGCCTAAGCTGCTAACACTAAAAGCTTGATACAGTTACATTTGCAAATTAATACACACTGTTCTGGCATCCTTTACGGGATACGGACAGTCGCTGTACAATTTAAGCTCACCAAAATGTAAAGGAAAATAGCTTATGTCAGCGCCAAAATTACATAAGTAACCGAAACTAAAGTCAGCAGGGGTCGAAGCGAAAGCCGGAGCCTTGGTTTTGTACATAAGTATAACGATATGGCGAGAAAAAATAAAGGCTGAGTATTTCATATGTATTGAAAACAACTATTGTATTATGCTAATCACATTGCTATAATATTGGGTCACTGAGACCTTGAAAAGCAAAACAAACAAAAATCTCCCACAATTGCTGTATTGATAGAGTTGCCGCGTCTGGAGTTTTCTTTTACGGTGCGCTAACCAAAAAAGTTCATTATATTTTTGATAATTATGCAACTTGTCTCGTACTGAGTGAGCACTCCACGTAATTGGTGCAAGCTAGACAATTTCACTATTTTTTTCATCTCAAGATGACAAACAGGCGCGAGTAAATATGGCTTTCCGCGGAGATCGAGAAACCGTAGCTTTTCCTGATGTGGAATAAAACTACTCTAGGTCCTACATCTTGTGTGGGCGTGCTGTATTAGATGTGACAAATTGAGGCAATATTAGTAATATACGACAACAGCAGTCGCTACCACTGGGGGTCATTTCTAGATCGCCCTGCATAAACGGTATTTGACCTTAGTATAACTGGTTCACAAAAATCAACAAGTGTGCTAACGATATAATGCAGGACAACGGGAATGTAAAATAAAGTTGCAGTGCAACATTTTTATATGAAAGCTATAGCTTGCACATCTAATCATGTGGAGACATGTTTTGGGTATGAGCTAAATGTTTTTTTAATTCTGAACACATCCCTAAATAGGTCAAGGAATTGCCATAATCGTGCACTTCAGATTGGTCTATTAAAGAGAGACAATCGCACTCGTTTAAAATAAAATTCTTACGAAAAACTTTGCACTTGCCTTAATAGGCGATCTTTACTATTTACAGCCGATCCTATTAATGCATTATTGAGACCAAAAGTACAAGCATGCAGTGCGTACGCTAAACTGATTCAGCTGAACCGGACCATACAGTTTATTTAAACGAAGCTAACAAACCTCGGATGACAATATTTTATATAAGATCAAAATGTTTATTCAACAATGGCATACAGTCTTAAGTGTTCCGATAAAGATTCGGCAATGCATAAAACGAACAAATAGCAACAGTTAGTTTCATTCTATTATTTAGAATCATAAACACAACGAATAAATTTGATATAGCACTTTAGAAAAATTCCGGATGTAATGCTGGAGCCGCTGGGCCTAACGCTACTCTTAATAATTAGGTAGCCGATACAAATCATATAATGACACTATACCGTGGCACTTTCAGGGGTGGACGTTATGACGCTAGAAAAAGAACAACTTAATGCGGTACAAGACATGCAGCTTACTATAAATCTAAAACTTAGGTATATCAAGAACGACATAACATATATTTCATATCTGCGCCTAAAGGTTACATTGGGCCTAACCTATTTCTTGCGACCTTGCGAAAACAACTTAGTCAGTTTTTTTGCACACGTCTCTCAAACAGCCATTGTACACCGCGTAACAGCCGTGCACATAATATATGTTGTGGGTGCACACTCGATCTATTATTTGTCAAGTTACAATGACACAAACCTAAACGACTTGGGTGAAAAATTAAAATAATTGTCTTTTGAAACCGGGTTCCAATGGTTTTAAACTACTACTTTCACTAGCTTTGTAAGAAAAATGAAGCATATAATGACGCTCGTCCAGACAAATTGATAGTACCATATATTGACGAGCTCGATATATTAACCCATATGTGCCTAGCGTCAGTTTAAACTGACACACTGATTTTGGGCCATATCTGGTTAGCTATATATTACGTATTTGCCTGTATTATTTCAGTGTTACAATATATACTACGCTATAAAGCGAAGACTATATCGTTGGTTGTATACTATCAGTTCTGTATCAGTGTGACATTTTACCCAAATTATTGTTAAATTCCATTATGGCGCAATGGAGGTCCAAAAGGTACGTTAACGGGTTCTTTTTTAAAGTCGAGTTCTAATCAAAAATGTGCATATATTGATTTGAAGTTAGTGTATTGCAACACAAAGCCAACATCACGCTACCCTGCACAAAGCAAACCGTTTTGGTTGCGTCAGTTTAAACTGACGCCAGGCACGGATGGGGACAGGTTTTTCGACGACTTGTAAATGCATAAATTCGAAATCCGTGGCAACGATGGTGACAACCACGCTATTATAAAGCTGGTAAAATAGTATTATAATAAAGCAGACCGTTTTTCTTTCAAATCATTTGATTAATGATAACGTAGTTCGCTATGCTCTGATTGCAGGTAGTCTCTGTAATCAGCTAGCTCTTGTTCTGTTTCTTATAGTTGTACCATTTATTTCAGATACACTGTTGACGAAGTTCTTCAAATGTTGGAAGAATCAGATGATGACGAGTTTCAAGGTGCCGACATCAGCATTGCCCCACCTACAAACGCACACGAAAGCGACGGTGATTCAGGGGATGAACAGTTGCCATCGGGAAACCCAAACAACCTAAGCCGAAATCAATTATTAGCAAATGCTTCAGTCCGAATATACAGAGCTGCGGGGACCGTGTCAATGGGCATTGAAGATAGTGAAGACTCCGAATCTGATCACGAAATGGACATGGAAAAGGAGGCCAGCCCCGCTCCCAAGCGGATACGGACAGAGAAGGAAGCCACGCCAGTGTGGAAAAAGGGGGATCTCCAAGGAGTATGGAGGCAAATTCAACTGGGCCCTTCCGCCACCTGGATTAAATGATGAAAACTCGCCGGCGACACTTTTTGAGAAATTTTTTACCCCAGAACTGATGGAAATAATCTGCACCGAAACCAACGAATATGCCATCCAACAAGGAAGAGAAAACTTTGAGATAGACGTTGGAACGTTCAAACTTTTTTTGTCAATTTTGATTCTAAGCGGATATGTGGAAATGCCACGACGTAGGATGTATTGGGAACCGTCCGAAGATGTACACAATGCTTTCGTAGCACGATGCATGTCACGCAACACCTTCGATACTATAATGTCTAATCTGCATTTTGCCAATAACGCATCCATCGACAAGAGCGACAAGTTTGCCAAGGTCCGACCACTTATTGCCTCATTGAATGAAAGTTGCCTCAAGAATTTCCAACCGGAGCAGACACTATCAATTGATGAATCCATGATTCCTTATTTTGGAAGGCACGGCGCTAAGCAATATATGCGCGGGAAGCCGATAAAAACAATCAATCAAGGAACAAAAAATGGTATTGGCCGATATTTCGATTTTGCGTTGATCTTGCTGTTCAAAATGCCTTTCAGATCTATCGTTTGCAACCAGCTCCGACCAATCCACACGATCTTCTGTCAATTCGGCGAGAAATTGTCCAAGTGTACGTCGGAAAACACTCGGTACCGAAAATAAGTGGCCCGTTTCCAAGCAGCCGGCTTTCTGCTGACCGACGTGTTCATGGGGAGATTCGGTTTGATGAAACAAGCCACTGGATTGTCAAGGGTTCCCAACGTCGGTGCGCCGCGCGAAATTGCAAGGGAACCACCTTATATTACTGCGAAAAATGCAATGTGGCGTTGCATCCTGACTGTTTTAAAGGTTTTCATACGAAATGAATGACTATTACGCATTTATAACGGACCATCAAATACTAAAAAATCGTACTCAGTAAACACGAAAACAATATTTTCGGTTCATTTTTTATAATATTCAGCTTATTCAATGGCACAATACCATTAATTGTAGACGTTGGTATGGTAATCCATATAATCTGCGTAGGTAACCCGTAGGCGGAAAAATCCTTTCACGGCTACGAACAGCTTTTCTGCTGTCGAAGAAATTTACACGTACCCTTCTGTGCCTAGCGTCAGTTTAAACTGACAGTTACTTTGCACCCAATTTCTAGAATACCAGACAGTTTTCGAAAATTATATTTTCGGGTATTTTATACACATGTGAAATGCAGTCGTAATACAACCCGGATCCCTTGAACTCAATTGTAGGCTAATATGGGTTAACTGCATCACAGCGAGTTATAACAAACAATCATTGCCCAGGTAAAACCATAGGGTTGCACAACTAAGAAAAATTTGATGTATCCTAAAGCAGTTGCTTATTAACCAATTTATTGTACAAAACATTCCAATTTAGTCAGAACATTTCAGTCGTGTAGCCCACAGAGTTATCACAACACAGCGTAGTTCTTGTTGTAATGCGTTCGAGTAGACAAGAAAAGTTGTAAAGTGATGTTATACGTGCTTTCTGTCCTTTTTTGGTAATAAATGCAATTTAAAAGTGTTAAAAGAAAGCTAAATAAAAGCAAACTTCCGTGTGAAGTCAATACTTGTTTAAGGTTAATACACTCACAAATACTTAACTTATTCGCAGCATTAAATGAAATTTATGTGCCTATGCGTTGTAAAATAACGATATTTGGCACGCAAATTTTCTCGAACCAATGTATGTATAACTCGCCCATTTGCTTTATCGTAACCTCCAGGAAACGAAGAATTAATTTACATCTGGGTCATTATACACATTTCAGATACCCAAAATTGTAAGTCAAAATTAAAATAAAAAAATTTGTGCAAACTTTAGCGAAGGTTAAGTCGGTCTACTATCTTAACGACACCACTGAACTAACTTCAGATCTTATCTCTGACCACGTGTCCTAGAGGATATTCGCGCGACAGTGAGAGTCAATTTATCAGACTATTCTCAACTGATAATAAACCGAACATCTAGACGAACATTTGAGTGTTACTACCGAGTTTTTGAAAACTACATACTCAGAAATTTCATAAAGCCGGAAACCGGTGAAACTTGAACTAATCGAGATTTACCTCTGGTACTCTTTCAAAAAGAAATATACGCAATACTTTACCCGTCTTTATAAAACAACACAAGCCACAAAACTTTGTTTTCGCTTCTTCAAAACGTTATTTTAGGCCATAATAACAACCGGAGACATGTGTTATATATTTATAGCGAATAAATGTTTTCAGAACTAAAGGTATATGTGTTTGTTTACACAATTTTTAACATCAAGTAACGAAATTATATAATTTCTTTCAAGGGAAGATTTCACGACAGGTTACAAAGGATAATCGCAAAGCTCAAAACTGGCGGTTTTCTTAAACAGTCAGACACAATATCCTGTCCCCATACAACAACTTGATCTTGAGTTTTAACAAAAGTTTGCGGCATGCGCATACGAAAAGAAATAACTTCACTGCCTGGTTTATAAATATATTTTCATGCAGTAGGCGTAACCAGCAATACGTGGCTTAGCTGTGTAACAAAAAATAAGCTAGATGTAAGATATATATAATTTTTAACAAAAATGCTTCAATAATCGCGTCACGAGTCTTAATGTTACAATTTTTTTAACAAACGTTTCTCGGAGTTACGAAAGGCCGACTTGTGAATAATAGTGTGGGCTTCAAAATAAATAGTTCTTTCATATGTTCGATAATCAACAGACAGCACCGCGAGAAACCAAGAAAACCATCGAGATCCTTGACAAACACCAAATTGCGGCGCGGATTGCGATATCTTCAAGGTATCGAACATTTACGAAAATCTATAAACACGCAAAAAAATATATACGTAAAAAGGTCGTTTTTTACCAAAAGTCGTGTTTTGCATAATTATTGTGAACGTATATACAATTGTTGCTCGTGCGGTATCAAGAATCGTGCTGGTCACTATCCCGCGTAGAGCCCTACTTACAAAAAGGCAGAACAACGCATGCTCAAACCAACACCACCAGGTTGACTCAGTCGATGCATAAACGTGCAATGTATGCCCCTGAAAAATGCGTCACTTTAGGAGCACGAATTTTTGTATAAAATTAATTGAAACGGTTCTTTTTCTTTTCCCTTATTTGGGAAGGCTAATTTTTTTTCGCTCGCTTCACCATTCCGGGCTTTTATGGGGAGGCCTCATGAGCCACTTGCCACGGCGCTAGCCAGCAAAACATTAGCAAAATTTTCAGCGAATGCGAAGCCAGCGCAAGACAGAGTTGCTTTATTACGTGACACGTTAGTTACTTTCTTAAGACTCAACTTGATAATACTTTTTAATGATCTATTTTGGATAAATATTTAATAGGGATGGACCTGACCCATGGTAAATTTGGGGACTCATTTTTTCTAAACAGACGTCCTTACAAAAAACCAGCGCAAATTGGGGTTACTTTATTAGTTGATTGGATATCCGGATGCGCTCATTCCGGAGCAGAGGGTCCCTGTTACAAAATTTTCAACGAATTTCCTTCGGGAAGCCAGCGCAAGTCGGTATTACTTTGTTGAGTGACATGCTAGCTGATTTCTTAAAGAAAAACTGCATTAATTAGCCTAATGATCTTTTTTTGATAAATATTAAGTAGAAGATGACCTGTCCAAGAATAAATTTCGCGACTGGTTCCGAAACGTTAGGTCCCTCTTATAAAATTTTCAGCGAATATGAAACCCAGAGCAATTTGGGGTTATTTTATTAGTGGAGACGTTAGCTGTTTTCTTAAGATACAACTGGACAAGCCTTTCCAATGATCTATTTTTGATTAATATTTAATAAGGAACGACCTGGCCAATGGTAATTTTGGGCGACTCATTTATTCAAAGCAGACGTCCTTCTTACAAAAAAACCAGCGCAAGTTGAGGTTACTTTATTAGTTGATATCTGTCTGTCTAATGGATATGCGGATGCGCTCATTCCGGAGGAGAGGGTCCCTGTTACAAAATTTTCAGCGAATGGGGAAGCCAGCGCAAGTCGGGATTACTTTGTTAGGTGACGTGTTAGCTGATTTCTTAAGGCACAACTGCATTAATTAGCCTAATGATTTATTTTTGAGAAGTATTAAGTCGAAAATGACCTGTCCCAGAGTAAATTTCGGCGGCTTTTTCCGAAACATTAGGTCCCTCTTATAAAATTTTAAGCGAATATGGGAGCCAGCGCAATTTTGGGCTATTTTATCATTTAGGTGCTTGTTTAAAACTCAACTGGATAAGTCTTATTTAATGATCTATTTTTGATAATGTTTAGTAAGAAATAGCTTTAGAATTTTGCTATACGGAACAGGGTAATAATTTTTTATAAACGTGCATGTTGGGGCTTTGGATGTCTGATCAATATGCGATGCGCTCTTTGCGCCGGGTTTGATTTGAATAAAACAAACTTGCGGTATATTTTAATTTTTCATTTATTCATCTACTAACTGTTTTTGTTGCGTTATATTTAATGTTATTGTGTTTCGGTTTATAGGCTCAGGTAATACAGCATCGACAAACGACTGCTCAGAAAACAATCTACCGAACTGTCACAGCCGACCGCAACCCAATCACTTGAGGCTAGTGCAAAACCGAAGAAACAAGCTGGTGAAGGATTTAGTAAAACGTAAGAATATTGAAAGACTTCAAGGTTTTGCATGGGAACAGTCCGATCCAAAAGTATATCACTGGGATAAAGGTGCTATTTTGTCCTTAAAGATTTAGCTATAGCTACCAGTAATTCACTGTCGGACTTTATAGCCGAACATAACGATATTATTGGCAGTATCAACACTATATTGCTAAACACGCCACCATGGTTTAATACATTCCGAAGATAAATTTTTCAGAGCAGCTGTTTAGAATGATTGGGTATGCCTTTTCAATTTATGCAATTTGGCGTAGTTGAAAATTTTATAAAGTATGAAATCATTTACTTCACTACTATTATGTATTAGTTAATTTTATGTTGTCGCGGCGGTATTCTATTTTCGCAAATTAGAGTCGTTGGGCTTTTCACACAAATTGACAAATTTTGGTATTCCCCTGGCTAAGTCTCAAAAAGCAAGCCACAGCATTTTTATATTATATTCTAAATCTAAATTTTTCTTAAATATTGCGTAAAATTAGTTTAAAAATTGTTTCCAAATAGCTATGTTTTGACAATTTCTGACAATGTGTGGTGCCAACCATTTAATACTCAGTGAACTTTTCGTTTCCTTGGTACCAAACTATTGGAGCACAGATTCATCTCTATGGAAAACTATTCTGCAAATGCTAGCGCTCACGGATTATTTTTTGATTGCCCTATTTGTTCAGAATTATTTCTTTCAAAGGTAAACGCTAAGCTTCATCGTTGTCTAATTCAACGATGAAAACTGAGACCAACTGTGATGTTGGCAACTCTAATATTTCTCCGGAACAGTAGTTGCTGATGGCGTGAACAAAAATGAAAGTAGCAGCAACGCATGCAGCAGGAATCGACAAAATTACAATTCCAATAAAAAACAACGGAAGTGCTAGAAATATTAGTAGCGGAGAGAATCGAACTGGTGAGTACCTTGGGGGCGATATATTCGGTTTCCCAAAATTCGAACTGGGAAAGCCACCAGCTGAACTTGGGGGACTGAAACACCCGAAAATAGCATAAATGTCTGATTCACAGTAAATATACAATAATAATGCACATTACATAGCGAAACCCTATCCATTATCGGCAATTATACGGTTTTTAGCCCCGCATTGCTAAAATTTTTTAGATTTTTTAGTTGTATAAGAAAAAACTGTTTGGTTCGGAGAGAAAATTTGGCCTATTTTTAGTCGTGCTAAAATACCTGGGGGAGCTGAGCTGGGGGCACCTAGGGTGGTCGAAATATTTGCCCCGCTTGCTCCTTCGTTGGAATGCCAGAGTGGTCCTGTTCCACCGTTAGGTACAACATATCCGGTGCCTCATATGCTAACGTTGTCAAGTACGAGCAATATAAAAAGATCTAGCATACATGTCGGAGGATGATTTGGAGATGTGCATGAAAAAGGTCACGCTGATTTCTCTATAATTTCTGCTGATGCCGGGTAATGACAACTGGTGTATTCGTAACTACCAGCACTACTCTACAAAAAATTTTCAGCGAATGCGAAGCCAGCGCAAGACAGAGTTGCTTTATTACGTGACACGTTATTTACTTTCTTAAGACTCAACTGGATAAGACTTTTTAATGATCTATTTTGGATAAATATTTAATAGGGATGGACCTGAGCCATGGTAAATTTGGGGACTCATTTTTTCTAAACAGGCAAAAAACCATTGCAAATTGGGGTTACTTTACTATTTGATTGGATATCCGGATGCGCTCATTCCGAAGCAGAGGGTCCCTGTTACAAAATTTTCAACGAATTTCCTTGGGGAAGCCAGCGCAAGTCGGGATTACTTTGTTGGGTGACATGTTAGCTGATTTCTTAAGACACAACTGTATTAATTAGCCTAATGATCTGTTTTTGATAAATATTAAGTAGCAAATGACCTGTCCCACAGTAAATTTCGGCGACTGGTTCCGAAACATTAGGTCCCTCTTATAAATTGTTCAACGAATATGGAAGCCAGAGACAATTGGGTTTATTTTATTAGTGTGTGACGTTAGCTGTTTTCTTAAGACACAATTGGCCAAGCCTTTTCAATGATCTATTTTTGATATTATTTAGTAGGAAATGACTTTAATATTTTGCTATACACAACAGGGTAATAATTTTTTAATAACGTGCATGTCGTGGTTTTAGATATCTGATAGGTTGTATGCGCTGCATTTGATTTGAATAAATCAAACGTGCACTCCATTTTAATTATTCATTTATTCATGTACTATTTTTGCTGCAACAGCTTCTATTTAACATTATTGTGTTTCGGTTTATAGGCTCAAGTAATGCAGTATCACCAAACGACAACTACATTTGTTCGGAAAACAATGTGCAGAACTGTCACAGCAGACAACCCAATCACTTGAGACCAGTGCAAAATCGAAGAACCAAGCTGTCGAAAGATTTAGCAAAATGTAAGCATATTGATACATATTAAATATGTCTAATTATCAAATGATAGTTGATTGATTTAACGGCACGGTAAGATATGTTAGTAATAGCAGTATCGCATCGTCGATAGTTTAACAGCAATGTCGACGGTAGCTATGCATTGCTCACGACTACCATGAGATTGAACAAAGCCGCTTTGACAATCTGAAATACTATATTTTCAAAAACTTTGCACGTTTGACCATTTGACAGTTTTGTCGCGATATTTGAATTTGGATCCAAAGGTTCGATCGTTTCGGCCACTTGATTTCGTCGTTGACAATTGGTTTGTCCAATTTTGAGCTCTGACTGCAGTGGTTGCTACCAAACTTATGACTGTGCAACGCGGTGGTTATTGCAAATTAAGCAAAAATGGCGCTTGTACTTGTTGCACGATACTGTTGTTGGGCTGCACATTATGACACCTGTTTGTAGGCCTGCACTTCAGTAGCACAATGACTAGCTGTTTTCTTCAGTGTTTGCTACAGTGAAGGGCAAAATTTACAACTAATTTATTGAAATAAAGGATTTTGGAACACTAAGCAACAGTTACTGTAATAACGATCAAAACAAATTAGATGACAGTAACAATAAATGCAAATTTAAATTAAGGTTCCAACCTGTTTATATAAATTTGGGACATTGGACACTGTTACTTTGGGAGCATAATTAGCATAAAAATATTATTCACTTAACTAGGTTATTTGGAATCATTTGAACCTAGACAACTTTCCGTAATTTGATAATGCTCATTATTGCCTTTTCCATACATAAGTATGTACTTGTCACACCCTTCTGCCATTAGCGATTGGCGATCGCTTGTTGGGCATATAAGATATCAAGACACTCCTGCAAGATAAGAGAACATAAAATTGATGTTTTGGGCAACGGATCCGAATGTTTCAGTAGCAGAAACTGCCCTATTAACGATTACTTCAAAAACATTAAGTAATCGATTTGTGACTGCTTGACATTTGAAATGGAAAATTTTTTAGTTTATGATCGAACGAAAATTCGCCTGTTTTAAGACCTGGGCATCACTTGTAATATTCGCTAACTACGCGTATTATTAATAAGTCGAAACGTGTTAGCGTAACGAAAAAATGCGGAACGCGAGTTGCCACGTTGTGCGTTGTGAAACGAATTTGTGGCCAAATAGCAAATAGGTGCATTGTATTAGCGAACAAAAATTACCCCGTTTTGCAATCAGTCACTCTGCGTTCGCAAACGGAAATTTTTGGATTTGGAATTGGCTATTGCAATGAGCGTTTTTTGTTCTCTATATATAGGCATCGTATTTGTCCTCTAATTGTCCTCTATTTTAAAAGTGTCCTCTATTGTCCGCTAATTTGCACATTTTGTCCTCTAGTTCTCTATTTTCCTACTTTCTCAAGCATAGTTTATTTGCATTTCGTCGATTATATCAGTCGTCCGTATGAACGATTTTTACAAACATTTGAGATAAAGCAGCCATGATCCATAACTTAAACTTTAACTCTAGATAGAGACTCTAGGTCTTTCGTTTGAGCCCTAGAGTCCAGCAAATCCCTGGTTCGTTCAAAAGTTATGTAAAAACAAACCCGAGCGGAGCAAAAGCAGCTCAAGTTTTTGCACAAATTTACAACAGTTTCTAGAATCAGAAACATATAGTTTCATAAAACAATTTTTGGCTTTACTTTCATATTTGCACTTGGAGCATTTCTGTTTCTCCTCTTTGTATGAGTTCAATTTCATGAAAGCAGCACTGTTGTATCGGAGTCGCTAAGCGCCGATGGGTCGTCGCTGCAATAGAAATATTAAATTTACCAATGTTGGTAAATTTAATTTTAAAAGGCAAAATTTTATACATAAAGTTTAGCAGCATGGAGAGGTGCTGTATCAGGTCTGTCGGATCTTGGCCCAACGGACCTGTTTTGAGTAGGACCGTTGACCCGGTCCTCTGAAATTGACAACATAGGTCGAATCCAGGCGCTGTGCAAATTTTAACGTAGAAAGGCTGGCCCAATTTTGAGAAGTTCGAAATTTTAGATATGCCCCACCATACTTATAGATTGGGCTATAGACGCAGTCTGAAAAACCGACAACGCTGTTCTTTAGCTTACGATTTATGATACTTTTGACTTCCTTACGGCTGCAGTGACCATTGAATACCATCGTACCAATCCGATTTGATAGTTAGACAACAAGTTTTTAAATAAATTTTTATTGGGAATAAAGCATTCAAGGACCGTCATGTCAAGGTTTTCTGTGCCATATTTGCTCACTTAGGACAGGTGCCGATGGCTTACGAGTCATTTTAGTTGTAGTTTGGATCTTAACTAGTTAAAACAACTTCTAGCCCTACATCCATGTCCCAAAATTGACGTCGGAAATCACGCATTTGTGTAACATAGGTATACAATCTTGCTTGAAATGATGGACGATGTGAAAATGTTTAAATTGCCGCATTGGGATGCCCGTTGACGCATGGTTCGTCAACTTAGGAGGTTCCACCCATGCACAAGCACCATTGCTTCGCAGCAATTACGAGCGACCCGATATAATATTAAAATGATTCCCCATGAAAAATTGAGCTCAAATTGAATCATACAAATCATTAAGAACCAGTTAAGTATTCAAATCCAGTAGAGCTTGTGAAATTCGGGTACAGCCCCAGAGTAGATCACTGCTCCCGTAGTGGCCTTTTCGCAAGCTCAATCGTAGTCCTCATCTCTTTCTATAGATAATTAGTCTAAGTATAATATTAAGTCCAAGAAAGTACACATGGACGAACCACTTCATATTTTTGACGACACGTATATGTGCGATCCCGCACTGGGCCGCCCATATCCGCGGTAGTTGCGAAGGTCCATCCTTTATGATGTTTGGATATAAAATTTATATATAGTACGCTCGTGAACCTAGGGACTAATATTATGCTTAAGTTTTTTAAATTTTTGAATTCTGAGTGAGTGAGTGAAATGTAGCAGATCCATGCTGGATCGTTACGAGATAGATTAATCCTGGCCACAGTACTAATGGCCAACATTTATGAATTTGATTACGTACATTTTCTCCCCGAAATCGAGCTCCAGTGACGATGTCTGCTGGAATACAAAGTCATCCTCTCGCCCTCGTATGCACATATGTAAGCCCTCAATATATAGGAAATCGGAACAAATGAGAAATCACCATATTTATATATGTAATCGGAATAAATCAGAAATCACTATATATAGGTAATCGGAATAAATCAGGAATCATCAGGCCCAAGAGTCTGGCTATGTAACTATATGTATTTCCAGTATCTCGGTCTGCACCGCCGACGTTTCCATTATAAGAATGGGTATTTTAACCATTTCAGGAATGGATAATTATTTTTGTTATCTGTCGTATAATATACCGTTCATATTGCCACAAAGGCACCAATTGATATATTTGATTTGAATACTATTGTAATTTCGGTTTTGTTCGTTTGGCCTTAAAATCACCCTTTGATATGATTATTCTGTATCGTTGTAACATGAATTTATTCATGTAACATGAATTATTGTACCTTGAGTAATTGTATGTACATGTCAATGAGTAACTCGTTTTTGGTTAGGTCGAGATCTTAGAGGGAAGTTAATAATTTTACGCATGGGAAATCTGTGCTTTTTAGGTAGAAACGCTCGTGTCTGGCGAGCTCTTGCCATACACGACCCGCGCATGAATAGGACGATACGACTCCCCGAGCGCCCCGATCTGTTCAGGAACCGCCCCACCCTGCGTGGTAGGACCACAAAATCATCCTGAATTCTGATAGAAAAGATTGGTCGCGACGGACACCCGTCACGACCGTCCTCACGAAGGAACACCACAAAAATGGCTGTTCGTCCTATAGCGAACAGCAAACGAGCAAATTTCCTGAAAATATTAGTAAGAAAGGTGAAATATTACTTTACCAGTGGTCATTATCAGAAAGTACACTGGTAAATTGCAGTAACAAAAATTTTATCATCTACCAGCGTTCATTTTCGCTGGCTAAGTTAGCTGATAAAACTAACAGAGAAAACTTTAAAAATTCGGACTTAAAACTAGCGGCTCCGGCCCATAACTTCGGAACCGTTGAGAACATTTCTGATAGAGAATTTCACGGCCTTGAAAATCGTGCATATCCGAGCAGGATCCACGGACTTATTAGTAAATAACCGTATACGTATATCAGATGTTTAATTAAATAATTTAACGAATAATTATTACAAGAATATATAAATGGTATCATTGAATCCCCTGAATTTGAGTCCGGAGCGGACTCGAGGTGCCCACCTTTGGGTACCCTTTCCCGTGAAAAACGCAGAAATAATGTCCCTATGGGCGTCTTACCCCTCATTGGATTCCTCTTGTGAAATCCAATACAAATATATACCCCTCGCCCCACAAAACGGTAACCCGAACCTGCGGGAGCCGCGTAAAATTCTTTAATTCTCTTTAAAATTTATGATGGGCTCGCCCGAGAGCCCCTTCCCTTTTGTTGTCCAAAAATGGACCTGTTACACATCAAAATGATTGTACGGATACACTGAGTGACACTTTAGCTTTCACCGAGGGAATGGAACCCTCTTTTTTGCTCTCTTTGCCCTTGTTTGTTTACTTTAGCCCCGTCTTTTCTTCTAACTCCGATCCCCCAAATGCATAAGTATATATGTTATAAGAAATAAATACAAACATTTAGTATTAAGCTAAAAGTTTAAAATAGATTTTATATAAATTTGGTATAAAGTTTTGTTCACTGGATGTGGGTGCCCAGCCTATGTATTTATTAATTGTCATCAATCCGGCTTAGCTTCACTTAAGACGTGCTATGTATTCCATAGAGATTCCGCGTTGTTATATTTATGGTTTAAACAATCAGCTTCTGAAAACTTTAGCATAAATTTATATAAAATTGTCATAAATCAATTTAATTACATAAAATTTGAACATTAAAATGGTCCAAAATTGGTCGAAATTGAAGCTGATAAGAAAGTTTGCATTTCAGCTTTCATTTCGGGGTCATATCGTTCCAGACGTGCTGACGAAGCACTTTTAATAAAAGTTAATAAAATTTTAACGACCAAATAAATCAGATTTAATTGCTAAAACTAAAGTATTTAAACGGCATCGCTCTAGCTCTCGAGTGTTCAGTCTGACTTGGGCAGCGCAGAATACGGTCGGTTTGTAGACCGGCTATGTCGCTCCTCTGCACTTATGGTTTTACTTTACTGTCTATTTCTTGCTCATTGGCTTTTTGTTTTGGTTTTGCGAGTGGATGGAGAAGCGATGGACGTCGGCCGATCGGACTCGAATATGTAAGTGTGGACAGGGAGGCGGAGTAGATTAATTGAATGTTTTTGACGACAGGTTAGAGAGAGAAGCTTGTCAGATAGCCCGTAGGATTGAAGACCGTTTCGATGAACACTAGCGTATAACACTTAGCCTCCCCTGTCCATACTTTTGTTTACATGATAGTCTTGCCCTTCCTACCTCGTCTCGCAGAACCATAGCCATGGTTAGGACACCTACACAACTTAATTAATTAGTCGAAGTCATGCTGAACCTCCCTTGGTCGTTGAGTTAAGAAACAAATAAACGCGTCACTCGTGTAGTGATCTATTTTCACATGTTACCCTTAGTCGATTTCTGAGCCGACCGAGGTTAAATAACAAAAAACAACGCTCCAAATGAGTACCTGGAATAGAACGTTGTACCATCCTCGGCCATGTTTCTATTTTCGAGTTTTGATGGCGATTTTATTCACCATTTTCTTAGGCAATATATTGAATGAGCGCCTAACCGCTCGTACATACGCATTGTTGGAGAACAAGAACCAAATTACTCGTTCCATGACAGGATTTCTTTTAGGAATGTTATCAAGATTTTATTCGGATATTAGTTGTTATCTACACTTATAAATTGAGCCTAGAATTCAAATTAACCCGTAACCGGATTCGCTAATTTAATACCCTGAGAGTGAGATAGTTCACCCTGAGAGGGAATTCGATATTTCTCAAGAATTACTCCAGGAATTTGGCTGAAATTTTACCCTGACGTCCGTAAGTATCCCGCTGTTGATATAACTTATAAAAGTTTTGATTCATACCCGACGACCCTGAAGGGGCTTGCCCCCACCAAAAAAGTAAATCTCGGATATTTTAAGATTCCCTCCAGGAATTTTGTTGAAACTTTCGCTGTTTCTTCGTTGGAATGCCCGTTACCGAATACACCTTTAAAACTCAACAATATGGAGTCGGAATGACAAACCCGACGACCCGACAGGGGTTCGCCCCTACCTAAAAGTTATTGTTCATAACTTGAAATTTCTTCCAGGAATTTTGATGATTTGTACTCTACAAATAGAGGCCTTCCATTGGCGCTTTTAAGCCCGGCAAAACCGTGGCCTGTTCAAAAATTATGAAAAATATGGAGCCGAGTGCAACAGCCGCTCAGGGTCTACACAAATTTCATAGATTTCTTCGCAGTATATACAGTTTCATAAGTAGGTTTTGGTTTAGCTTCACTATATAATTTCCAAGTTTTAGCTTTAGTTAGTTCAGCTTTCTCTTTCTCTGAGTGCAGCACGAAAGCCGTCGCAGTCTCGAAACTCCGATATACGGCCGCTGTAATGAAAATATCAAATTTTCCAGGGTTGGTAAATTAAGAATTCTTTTGTCGAAGCCGAACCATAAAATTTGTATTTAACCCACTTGAGAACGCTTTGATTGAGAATATCTAATTAGTCAAACTCACCAAATAATTTCCGAGTTCTGTTGGTACGACAGTTTTGAGCGATGAAAATTGAAGGCTAAATCAACGCCCTTGACCATTTCGTAAGTGTAGGAAGAGTCCTTTTATAATTCTTTAAGCAGATTAGATAAGTATGCGAAACAACCGAGACAAATATCCCCCTCCCACTCGTATTAGGACGCGGAAGACCCAAATTAATATTCCATAGTTTCAGTTTTAGGGATTCTTTTCTTAACTACTTGTGGTATAGCCGTGTTTTTTGGCAAAAGCGTAGAGTCGTCCCGCCGAGCCTAGTGTGAATGATGGTCATAAATGGACCCCATTTTAGGCTTAAAACCGGTGATCGATTTAGTACTTTTCCCTGGATCCTACTCGATGCAGCACTTTCTCAAAATGTACAATTTTGACCGTCAAAGTAAAATATCAAAATTCCCAGTGTTGATAGAGTAGATTTAATGTGCACAACACATGTTAAGTTTTAGAGTAAATTTTGCATTAGGGAAATCTGAAAAGTTAGAAAATTCGGTCCCAATCTTCTCCTACCGGGACCTTCAAGTCACTTAGGAGCGATCTTACCCCGCTAATTACGAATCTATTATGGCTCGTGACTATGGACACGAAAAAGGTCCGTTTTTCCTATTCGTTTAGACTGCAAATGAGCACAAAATTAAGCCTAAATTTCGCATCTTTGTAGTCATTTGTGGAGGACTCAGAATTTCGTCGGAATTTGGAATTCCGATTAGTCTATTGTACCCTGTACGAAAGGAGTAGGTAATGTACCCGCGGTTTTGTCATTTGCACGTACGTATGTGTGTAGGAAAGAGAGGAACAGAAAAGTAGAAAATAACACTGTTGTCGCACTCGAATTCAGGAGTCGTACAAGCTCACTAATTTGTACCTAGGTCATTGTATCGTGCCCATGATAATTGTTCAATATTGTAACCCATGTTGATTTATTATAACTTGCCGTATTTAATCCTTTTACTGTTCTGCCATATTTATCTATCGTGTGCCATGGCCGTGTTGATTAGGATGAGCAAAATCACGCTGCCCACAATCCCTAATTGAAGTACGCTTTGGCCGATACTTCCGAATTTGCCCATTGTATTTTGCCGCCTTTTGCTTTACCTGAACCTATTGTTTTAATCGGAGCACCCGAGTAGTAGTAGTAGTAGTAGTTATTCAAATGGCGCCTCTTGATAACTCACTAACTATTATGCTATGCTTTATAGCTATTTCCATTCCCGTTTTCAAGGAATGTAAGCGCAGCTGTCAATGGAAAGCCATAATAGCTTTCGTCGTAATCTGAATCAGCTGTGAGTGTCCCATGAAAAAGGCGACGACTCGGACACGCCCATTTGTTGCTCCTCCAATTTTTTTTTCAAAATAGCGTACTATTCCATTAATGTTGTCTCTGTTGTATTTTTGCCGTATAATATCCTAATGTCCGTATATGATTTTGACTTATCAATAAAAACTCAATCAAACCCAATCTGTCCCTGTGTTTTACGGACCAATGGTAGCGATATAAGTACTGAATGGGTTTGAAATCCGTCTCCCCATCGACCACCCGCGTTCAGGTTTGACACACGCGTCGAAGAAGCAAACCTTACCGTGGCTCGCCGATTCCTATTTGTATTGGTTGTATCATTGTGAGACTACGACTCATGCGACTTAAGGAAGGAAAATTTCTACCCGAAAGCAAACTTTCACTGAACGTCAACACGCGATCCGACGTTAAACGTCTAGGGATTTGTCGGACCCTAGTACGGGCCACTGGCTAAATAAATAAATAAACTACTCTTTCAGGAAAGTAGAAAAGAAAGTTTTACTCAAAAAGCACTTCCAGGTGGAACGATGATAGGGAATAGTGGTATGGTCTCTTTGGCCTGAGAGCAGGTGACGAAGCCAACCTCCCTATGGACCTCAAAGGCAGTACCACTTAGGCTACGTGCACAACCCGTGCGGTAGGATCAGAACGCATCCTGTGAAGCGCTCCTGCGGCTTGCTAAGCTCCGTATTCTGTGACCGGCTCGAATCCGAAATTTGAACCCATTAGGTCCGCCCTCGAGGTTACGATAGCCGGGGTCGTATGGGCATTGCGTTTGTGGAAGTGCGTAACGCAGCAGCGTCACGTCGATGTGATACAGAAACAAGCGAAGCGAAGAATTCTTACTAGCCAGGAATGCGAAATTTGGTAGCGTCTGTTTGTGGGTTTTTTGGGTGGCACCGTAACTCAACTTCTGATAAGCAGATCAGGTCGTGCGATACCTCATTCGAAAGCTTGAAATCTCTATTTGTGCCCTTTAGTTAAAACCGATTCCAACTCCTTCCCCCTCAAAAGGGGGTTCGACAGGGTGCGGGTTTTTTTACAGGGGGGCTAGGGGGGACCCACCCCAAACCCGGCTCCACCACCCCTAAACCTCCTCCCCCTAAACCACCGCCCCTAGAATTTCGCGTTCCCCTCCCCCGAGAATTTTTAAAATCTCATTTTAAAAAATTATTGTTACCATTAACATATGTCGCAAATTCTTTTTCTGTGCTGATAATTCGTTGTCGCTCGTTGAACATGTAAGGATGCGTTGTTGAGCACCGTGTGTAGCTCGATGGACGCCGCTGATATTTATAGCTCCCAAGCAACCATGTTTGCAGACCGAATTTCGGAAATAATACTCGCGAACTCAGGCACAAAATATACAGAGTGATTTGTAATAGCTATAGATACATTCTCAAATTTTTCGAGTCGATTGACCTTTTCTTTTTCACATTTTTATCGTCTGAAACCGGCGTCCTGGAAGCTAAAATATCAGAGACGATTACGTTAGATCCTTCACAGCGAACAGCGCGACTGGATCTGAAAATAATCAATAACCTAAGGATATGCAGGATATCGTGGGAGATTGTTTAGGAAGTAAACAGTTAATTCGATGTAATAGCACAGTGAGGCAACAATAACACAGCAATAAAATAGTACAAACATACCATTAGGCGTAATCGCAGCTTCTTGTTTTCCTTCTACAATTTCTTCAACCGCACCACCTTCTGAATCTTCCGTTGTCTCTGGTATATCGATCTGCAGTTGTTCACCAATTTCTTGTTCGTGCCTTTCTGGCAATTCCTCTAAAATAATGGGAACCAAGTGGTTGAGCAATTGTTATGAATTAAATAAGATCATGTACATCATATCAATTAAACAAGATCAGTGAGGCAACAATAACACAGCAATAAAATCGTACAAACATACCATTAGGCGTAATCGCAGCTTCTTGTTCCTCTACAATTTCTTCAACCGCCACCTTCTGAATCTTCCGTTGCCTCTGGTATATCGATCTGCAGTTGTTCACCAATTTCTTGTTCGTGCCTTTCTGGCAATTCCTCTAAAATAATGGGAACCAAGTGGTTGAGCAATTGTTATCAATTAAATAAGATCATGTACATAAGGAATTACTAGCAATAAGCAATTACGTCATAACGAGATAATGGTGAATGTCGATACGAAAAAATAGCTAAACCCACCTTCCGCCGCTTCTTCAACCGCATCTGCAACCACGTCGTTGTTATCGCCTTCTTCAAGAATCACTACGTTGCCCTCACTGTCACGCTTGCCCGCCGGTCGTGGATGTCCAGTATTGCGTTTAAGTACTTTCGATACCGCTTTTTTAAAGAAATAATACTACGCTTTCCACGTTTGTCTGACATATTAGCTACCGCACCATATATCAATTGGTCATTTCACATAGCATCAAATAGCGTTTAATAATTGCTAGATCTGTAGATAATTGCTAGGCGTAGTAGCAAAAACTAAACAACAGGTATGTCAATCAGCCACCGTGTCTAGCGCTGGGCCGACTGACATACCTAAAATTAACTATACACAAAATATGTTTTATAGGTCTATCGCTGTCCAAATTTACAAGTAGGGATTTGGAACAACGCATAGCGGTAGCTATGATCCGCTGGGTAGTGTACGGCATAAATATGTAATGTATATTATGTGTAACTCCACCCCCCTGAGCTGGGGCCGTACCCCTAGGCTCCCCCCAAGAATTTGGACCAAAAAAAACCCCGGAGGGACCATGTACGGTCTTTAGGATCCCACGAAAACACGTTATGAGGCATATCTCGACAACCACCGATGTGATCTCTCCGCATTTGTTCTCGTTTTGTTCAGAAAGTTTAGCTATCTAAAGCCATATGAAATCTCTTTGTTGTTGCCGAGGTCACCTACTTCCAGGGCTCTGGGCTAAAATTGGTTTTCAAATGGGCCCTTGGGACACCGAAAATACCAAATTGACCATATCTCCATAGCCGCTGGAGCGATTCGGCTAAGGTTTGAGTAGCATTTGCTCAGAAAGTCAAAGCTATATGTAGCTATTGACCTCACCTGTCTGGAGGGTTGGGTTAAGATGGGTTGTAAATGGGCCTTTGGGACCCGAAAACCACAATTTGGTCATATGCTAGAGTCCTGCAGCGATTTAGCCGCAGTT
Organism: Trileptium ribeirensis; assembly: GCA_030248225.1. NCBI lineage: Eukaryota > Metazoa > Nematoda > Enoplea > Enoplida > Thoracostomopsidae > Trileptium > Trileptium ribeirensis. Next base: position 51,736 of record JASANE010027486.1, read on the forward strand.
GGGCACATTTTGTTCAGAAAGCGAAGTTGTATATAGCTATAGACGCTATTCGTTGCCATTGACCTCACCTGTCGGGTAGGGTTGGGTTAAGATGGGTTGTAGATGGGCACTTGGGACTAGAAAGACCAAACGGCTATATCTCCACTGGAGAGATTCAGCCCGCCATTGGGCTCCTTTTTTCAGAAAGCAAAGTTGTATATAGCTATATACACTACGTTGGTATTGACCACACCTTCGAGCAGGGTTGGGTAAAGATGGTTTATACATGGGGTTCCTTCGGCCCCGAGAAACACCAAGTTCGGCATATCTCATCAAACACTCCACCTACTTCGCTAATATTGGGCTCATTTTGTTAGAAAGCAAAGCTATATATAGCTATCAACGCTGCTTTGCTATTAACCTCGATTCAGTCGCGGCTCGATTTCATTTTGTTCAGAAAACAAACTCTATATAAATATATGTGGTTTCTAGTATTTCCTGGAAATGCGAGTATTTTCCTAATTTTTATATACACTCAGAATTTACTTTCTTGGCCACGAGACAAGTCCCTAATATATGGGTTTACCGAGCCAAATAAGGTTTAGGCGTTAGGATACGTTCCAACTGGAACCTTACTTTGAGCCTTGTTAGAAAAGGGATACGCCACCGTTTCAGCTGCAAAAATTGGCACCATGAAGTACGGAGACCTGTTGCAAGGTGCTACGGATACGTCGTGACTAAAAAATAGTACTCAATCTCTTTACTTGAATTCCGCAAAGTTATTAAATTTGCTCAAGAAATTTTTTTTGATACCTGCCTTCTCAATTTATTCTTGCAAGATTGAAAAGTTCCCACAGGTAAGCGTAACATTCAAACTTGGTAAAATGAATATTTAAAACAGATTAACTTTAGTTTCCAAGGAAAATCTTGTTTCTCGAACCACAAATTTGTACCATTAGTCGTGATTAAACTTATTACTATTACCTATATATAGGATCATATAGAATCTTTTTACGATGAAACGCAACGACATCGCTGTTGTTTCCACCGAATACAAACCCTACGGCTTAGGCTAAAATTCCATAATGGCCCGCGAAAACACAAATTTGTACCATTAAGTCGTGATTAAACCTATTATTATTACTTGTATATAGGATCATATTAGAATAATATTTAATGCTAACTTTTACATATAAGTAATCACCAATAGTCTTTTTAGGCTGCGACGCAACGACGTCGCTGTTGTTTTCCACCCCGAATACGAACCCTAGGGCTTAGGCTAAAATTCAATAATAACCCGCAAACCTCAGGTCTTTTTTGTTCTTAAAACTTTATAGTGTAAACTATGCTCCTATGGGACAGATACAAAACTTGAAAGAAATTGACTCAACCCTGCCAAATTTAATTCACTATACTTTATTCATTAGGATTCTTGTAGCGAATTGTGAGAACTCATGCTTTTTACCACGAACGTAGAAAATGGGCCCGCCAAACCAGATTTAGGCCTTAAATCATTTACCAACCTCAAAATATTAAGATTCTTTCATTTTCTTTATTTTTTTTCTCGATCAGGACTCGATCCAGTAAAATTGGACGAATTAACGCTGAAAAGTTCATATAAAAGTTAATATTTTAAGGGTATTACGGTTTTAACCCAATTGCATTCAGTCAGGTGGAAGAACAAAGGTGAACAGACGTATTGGCGCGTTACACCAGACTACTTACTAGCAATATATAATCTAAACTGCGAGACATTACTGCTTAGCTAAAATTGCAAGAACCTGCTTGAGAAAGGTCATTAACAGAAAACAATTCAAATCCTCCTCAATGGATTAGCTGGATGGACTTAGAGGTCGTTTGAGTGGGATAGCCGCGACGTGCAACGACGCAAACATTCTCAAGGCGTCTATCGATGTGATTTCTGATATCGCGCCAGCTGCTATGACAACTTGTAACCAACGCCGCGACAATCAACATGATGCAACGACGGTTGACAAAACATATCACGACGGCTCAACAGTCGGTATTCAGCTTATGGGCGCAAACGAGCCAACCGACAGCAATGGTTTCATCAACGTCAATCGACGTCATCGAGATCACAAACAGTAGCAACCTCTACCAGTGCATTCGCAAGCACCAACAACGAAAACAGTAGAATCGTCGCGTTACCCAATCGAGCTGTCGACAAAAAGCGAGCCGCCCTCCCGCAAAGTGCAACCACTACACACGATGCTCGGCGACACAACTCGTCCATAACTGTCGCATCCGGGCCGTCTAAACCAGATGTCGTAGCGAAACCAACACCGCGGGCTTTCCTTCTCGTCCGCCGCTTTAGATCCAGACTTCACCGACGCTGAGCTTCAAAGCCTCATGACCAAGCAAGGAGTGGCACCTCTCTATGTCTTCAAAGAAAAACTTCAAACAAAAGCAGAAGTATTCCACGCGGTTATTACACATCCCCTCCCTCGTTCTAGCCGTTCCTTTTGGCCAGCGGGAATACTTCTATCGCCGCTTTATCCCTAGACAACGCTGCCACAGCTAGGCTTAATCTCCCCGACCAAGTGTCGTGTGGTGGACCAGCCTGAACGTCGCTCAAGCCGCGACCAAGCCGGCGCTGCTGTAACTGCACCGACGGTGGCGCAAACAGTGGCCAACGCAACCCACAACTCGTCAACGCCGAG